>CAJNDV010023669.1:30761-56602 GCA_905221635.1 Symbiodinium sp. CCMP2456
CAGATCCCGCGGGATCATCAGAACACGGTGATCTACATCGGCTGGGCTGCTGCCTGTGCGGTGGCCCTCATGTACGGCTCCGTCCCTTGGTACGTCCACTTCGCCACGCCCCAGGTGGTCGAGCACGTGAAGTGAAGAAAGGGATCTTTGATAACATGCTGATTCACCCAGTTGCTGCGCAGCAACCTTTTCTGCAGATACTCCACCTCGGGGTCTGCTGTGGCTGCTTGTTGTTAGCCTTCAATCGCTTTAACGTCTTCCCTTTGGCCATCACTGCGAGACAGGGTGACCAACAGGCACTTTCAAGTTGCTTTTGCACACTCTAGCGGGCTGATTGAACCAGCTTGTGCTGGGAGCTGCGGAGCTAACTGCATGAGTGGGCGGTCCAAAAGACAGTTGCGCATTCAGAGGCTAGCCTGGTTGCCAGAAGCTCTTGCACTGTCGCCATAGCCGAGGCATTGAAGGATGAAGATCAGTCGCTCTTGGTGCAGCGACTTGGATTTGTGGCTGCGTGCACACACCCGCTTTTGCCGCTCTGCGACACTCGACCTCGGCCAAGGATACCATACAAGCGCTGCACTCAGAAGGCAGTCAAAGGTCAAAGGTCTCTGGCAAGCTTCGGAAGCCGTGCTGCAGCTGAGGCCTTGGGACATCGCCACAAATGGCTTAGGTCAACGCGATCCAGAGAGAAGCACGACAGATTGGTGTGAAGTAGCTGTCGGGCCTGTCGTGCCCCTTGCAAGAGTCGGTTTGTGTGCACCGAGGATATGCTGAGCTTGCGGCAAAGTCTGGTGTCGATGGCCTGAACCTGGACACAATGGACTCTCTTGGTCCATTTGTGGTTGCTCCCGGTCAGGATCGGCCCGCACCTGATCTGAAGGTAGTAACGTGTCGTACACCTTCCAGCCGCCTCCGACTGTCGTGTTCCCCTCTTTGATTCACGCTCAATCCCACCCCGCCGGCACACTTCTTCTTTTCATCGAGGTGATTCCAGCCACCGATTTCTTTGATGCCGCCAAAAAGGCTGGGCCGAGATGTGCTTGTGTCAGTGAGTGGATCCCGTGTGATAGAAGCGTGTCTTCGGAGATCGAAGTCTATGAGGCTGGCATCTTCCACTTGATTGTCGAGCCAGAACTCAACCTGTACAACGGCTTGTTCCTTCTGAGCCTTCCCTACATGGCCCTGGTACACTTGCTGAGCCGTTGCAGTGGCAGCTCCAAGGAACACGACATCGCAGGGCTGGCTCTACACACTGTCGCAGTGCCCACCTGAGGGATGCTCAGAGGCTCGGCTCAAGCTGCATGGGGAACCTTTAGCAGAAGATGAAGGAGGAAGAGCATGCACAAGGAATCATTCCGATTTGCGATCTTTGGGCAGTTTGGCTGGCTAGTAGAAGCATGCCATCGAAGCCAATGCCCTGCGTCACCAGCACCATTAGGAACGAAGGTTGCGCATGTTGGCCCCGTGCACAAGGCGTTGTCGGGTGGTACGGCAGGACGGAGCACACACTGCGAAGAATCACACGACAAGTCTTAGGAATGAATTGGCTGGCCTGCTGCTTGAAAAGAATATAATGCCAGTAAGCAATCTGAGCGAAGTAGAGATGGAAAGAGGCTGTACCAGCAGCTACACATCCGTGGCCCGTTTCGTCAGTCGGGGAATGTCAGGGTCTTGCATGGTTTTGAGAAGGCAGAGCTCCTGCAGGTTCCTTTTTCTGCATCCCAAACCGACCAGCACTCCGTGACTCTGTCCTCCCTTACCCGCGCTAGCAAAACGACGGTTCCCATATTTTTTGGGTAGCCGGCGCATTGGTTTTGCTTCTTTGGAACCGCATGGCGCGTGCTTTTGCCGCCACTTCCACGCTATTCGGACACTTGAAGATGCGACACATTCACACCCTTGCAAAGTAAGGATGTGCGGCCGTTCACTCCGTTGGTTTCACTGCAGAAATGGGTCATGCGCCAGTCCATGCCCCACGTCTGTGGCCGTTGGTCCACAGAAAGGTCGCAAGAAATCCTGCATCCCGGCAAGACTGGGGTGTGGCAGATTTCCTGTTAACAGGAGGGACGGTCGGGCAACCATATCTGAGGACTGCGTACTTCAACGCCATAGGCTTTACGGCGTGGGAGAACATATTTGGAATCTGGTGCCACGGCCGGCATGAGGTCTTTTCACGACACACGACGAGGAGCCATCTCAGTCTCTCAGGGACGACACCTCAACGTAGCCATTCTGTCTCAGCATGCCAAGCTTCAGCAAAGGAATGGAATCACAGAGCGAGACGGCGAGCTGCTCCGCAGAGCGATGAAGATACTGCGCCATTTTCACAACTTTCTCGTTGACATTTGGAGCAAGTTTGGGTGGAGCATCCGTGCTAGGCAGACGCTTCGTTTTAAAAGTCACTCTGATCTGTCGGCTGCTTCCCAGGATCCGAGCACGGAGTGGTTACCATTCTATCCGGTTCAGCATCTGACAGCTGCCGCAAGCCATGTCTTTGTTTCAAAATTTGCCACCGCCTGAGCCTGTATATGGGTCTGTCGTGCTAGGATTTGGTGCGCCCGGACATCCATGATAGTGGCAAGGTTGGTCAGGGTCGGGCACTCTTCCTGCTGATCAACGCAGGCACGCAGACGGCTGGCACTCAGGCCGGTTTGTCGTGACGCTGTGCCCAATTGTTGTCGTCATCCCAATTACTGTCGCTGACAGTCGTCATCGCCATCAAAATTGCCACCACCTGCATCACCATTGTGCTGGATATCACCATGTTCATCCCCACACTCACTGCGCTACGGTCTTCATCTTCGTCAACAGTGCCAGTATCCGCGTCAGCGTTGTCCTGAAAAACCTTCTTCGTCCATGCCAGCATCAGCATCAACATCAGTCACAGCCACCGTCGGCACCAACTCAAGCCAACTAGTCTTGTCAAGATTAGGCTAGGTGACCTGCAGGACCACAGGGTATTGCCTGGGTGGTTCGGTTTCCTGGCGGTTTGTCAGCGCAGCACTCCAACCTCTGGACTCGAGATCGTGAGCATGCTGGTCAGGACTGGGTGTTGTCGACCCCGATAGTTGGGCATCAGGAGTTCTACAGTCTGTACCTTGTCTCAGCACTCAGAGGATCTCAGAGGCATAAGGCATAAGGTTCAGAAAAACACGATGCATTTTTCGGTGTGCACGTTGGCCAGGTTGAGCTAAGGTACCACGGCAACGTCCAAATCCGGACCAAGAGTCAGTGTATCGTGGATGCACAAGAACCTATTCAAAACGATGTCCTTCATGCTGGTACACCCTGGTTCGAGTCTGCCAAAGCCATAAACAATCATTTACCCATGGCTGAGGCCTCGTCCAGTCTTGTGCCGAGAGGCATCGTGGGTATCTTGGACAGGAATCAGGGGCTACCCTGCAGAAAAACATCGCCTGTTGCCCTGGCTGTGCTTCTTCAAAAGCAATATCTTTGTGTGTGTACACACACAAATATATCAGTATATATACATATACATATATATATATATATATATATACATATGTGTGTGTGTGTGTGTCTGTGTATATTTTTTTTTTGTGTGTGTGTGTGTCACATGCGGGGCCAACCTTGATCCATTTGAAGATGTGAGGGTTCCGAACCCGCCCGCCTGTGGTCGGCATTTGCCTATGCACACAAACAGATCTGCACAAGGGGAACATTGCATCTACAGCAGTTCGTTGAATTGTGCCACGCAGGCTCGACTCCGCGAGTTAATTCGAAGCGAGACTTCGTGTGTGCCAACTTAGGAAGACGGCAGAGCTGCGAGTTCCCGTCGAAGGGCGGGCCCTTGGTGCGATTCTTCAGGTCGGTACCCTGACGAAACTCAGACCGGCCAGGGCGGGCCAGGGAAATGCTTTGCCGTTTCACAGAAAGCGCTGGGGGTCTCCCCGGGACTCTTTGAAATGTCGAGGTGAGGGCCAGCTTACGCCCGGTGACTTGGAGATTATGCGGCGAATGGACTCCTTGACCGCCTCTCGGCTTTGGTACATTCGGCCCTGGAGCTTTGTTTAGCCTGTTCCAGTCGCTTGAGGCTAAATCCTTGGGGTCCTTTGAGGACAAGGCCCTGAGTGAGCTTCGCCTTGATGCTTCCGCTCTGACACGCGGCTGAGCGTGCTGGGCTGCATGCTGTTTTTCCGGAGGCTTCCAGGGTTTCTCAGCTGTCGGCGGCTCTGAAACATGGCCGAGCTACGACTCAGAATACCAGCGGGATGGTTGCAGTGAGCGGACAAAAGGTGTACGAGTTCCGAGTTTCTTGGCTGAAGCTTCGTAGCACAAGCACCTGCTGCTGGAGTCGAAGGCAGCCGGCTTTGCCAGCTGAGGTTGCCGGTGCTGAAATCGAAGACACGTGGAAGAACGGCAAACAGTTTGTCAAGCTTGCGGTGGATGTGCAGCTGTTTGCTCAGTTGACAGCATGGGTGCAGGGCTGCGGTAGTCGACTGGCGAACTTTTCAGGTTCGAAGAGCAATCTGACCAAACACAATGTCACTAATAACACAGATCGCGAAGTAGGGTACGAGTGCGATGTGCTACGAGGGACATTGGCCGGGCGAGCTCCAATCAAGCCTGTGTAAAAAAGGGTACAAGCTGGATCAGCCATGTAGGAGGCAAAAATAGCACAGATCCTAGCAGCCGGGACTGAGAGTTTGGACTGCAGTGAACATGCGAGGGTTACCTGTGCGCCTTGGCCTGGCAAGCAGGCAGACTATCCCAAATTGAAGGTCCAACAGAATCCCCAAACACAGCACCTGATACAAGTAGAACCAAACTGCACGGTTGGCTGGAGTGGTCTGTTCCCTGCAGAGTCGGGATTGTCTTGACCACGCCTAAACCACGAGAACTGGCCAATCAAGAATGCTAAGCTCAGCATGTGACGCAGCATCTTCAAACTTTCGCTCCAAAACCCAAAACTGGCGCCGGGACGGGGGGAGGGGGGTGGGGTCAGGCAAGAACGTAAGGATGTGGGAATCACAGGGAGTTGCCGTGCAGGGGTCAGGCGCGACATGTCGTGACGAACGGCTTTGATGTGAAAGCTGCCGCATGTCATGGGCTGGATAGTCAGCTGCCTCCCGAGGTATCCCTGGGAAATGGAGCCTGTCAAGTATCACAAGGCGCAAACCCTAAGCATCGACGATCTTTGGGTGGACAAGTTGCTTGACTTGAAAGCGTGGATTTCTCCCGGAAATCCGAGATGGAGCTCCTGCTTGTCCTGTTCCGAGGTATCCAGTCACAAACGAGATGTACGCCGCCTTCCTGAAGCAGTCTTCCTATGCACCGGAGACCTGTCCGGCATTATGCCGAAGTCTTGTGGTCATAAGGGGTTCAGTCGGAAAGTCAGGTCGACCCAGGCAGCTTCTTGCGCCACTGGGGTTGTACCAGCCCGAAAGACTGCTCGGTGCCTCCCGGCATGGCCAAAATGCCGGTGGTCTTCGCCACGCGGCAAAAGAAGGGGCGCCCGCGCGCACACGACATGTGCGCCTTTTCTTTCCGAGGTGAGCCGTCAGGATGCGGAAGAGTTCTGCGACTTAACTCAACAGATCTTCTGCTACAGTCCATGGCGTTGGCACGTTGGGGTGACTCAGTTTTCAGACTTGTCCTGTGCCAGGCACCTTCTATGGCAAGCGGCTTCCAAGAGAATGGGAATGGCAATATGTCGCACAGGCCTGATCTTCGGTGCTTCGTCCTATTCATGCTTGTGTAGTGGCCCAGATCTGTCTCTGACTGACGGCGCAGGCAGGAGACCCCGAGCGCACGTATCCATGGGGAAAGTGGTGGTGGGAGGAAGCTGTCCCCGTCCCACAGGCAAACGCAAGCGTGTTTGCTTTGGGTTCCTATGCAGCAAAGAGGGCCGGGGAGGGAGCCTCTTGAAGATTCTTGTTTCATGATAATAGTAATAATACTATTATTATTATTATTATTATTGAAGATTCTTGTTTCATGACCTCGCAAGCGCTGAGGCGAAGTGGGGCGGTTTCCGAATGGGTCCAGCCCTGATGGCGTGGAGGATCTGGTTGGCCTCGTTTGGCAGTGGACAGATGAGTATCAGGACGAGCATAATCGTGCAGCTGTTCTGCGAGGCTCCATGGTGGCACTGGACAAACTACCGGCGACGGGCAGCATGTGTATGAATATGGTTTATCAGAGTTGCACCAAGGGGGCTCCATCTTCCAGCCCAATGCGCACGACTCGGCGGGTATCCCTCATCCGCGCTACCAGCCCTGGTACTTTCCTGGCCGGGCTCCAGCAGGAGATGATTCCACTTGTGTTCCGCTACTGGTAGGCAGGGTGCTCGTAGGGTTTGGTTCGGAGGAGCTTGGGACGACAAATGGACCGGTGACCACTACTTCGGCCCGAAGGAGACGTGCCGAGTACGTCATCCACCGTCTCCTCGCCGTTTTTAAGGGGTTGTTTGCTGGAAGTAGTGGAAGTAGTCAGCCACGAGCTGATTGTGCCAATTACTATCGTGGAGAGGATATTCCATTCCGGCGCGGCCCTGTAAGCGCACGCTTTTCGCAGTAGCCCCATAAGCACCTCCTGATTTCGGGTCGATGAAGTTGTCCGGCTTTGAGGTCGAACAGTCAGACAGATAATGATGGCACACCATTTGACGACTTTTCAATGGTGCAGCTCAACCGTACATGTGTGAGACTTCAGAACTTGCTAGACGATAGCAATGTATATGCAAATGTACAGTGGATAAAGACTGTGCGGTCTCGACGGCTTTACCGGTAATCGTGCGCCTCCACGCCGAGCATAGAAAGATAAAGCAAGAGCAACACTTGCACATATGGCAAGGTAATTTCCCAAAGTGATCGTAGGTCAAGAGAGGGGTAACTAAAAATATGCAGACCGCTTGCGGGCCGTGCGTTGTAAAGCGAGTCTTGCTTCCGATGCGCAACTCTGCAAATTCGGTTCGAGGTTGTGCGGGTGAGCAGCGAGGGCATTTCCATTTGTCAGGCTCTTGTCGCCGGCAGAAGTTCAACAGGCAATCGTACTTAGTCGCATTCCACAATGGTTGACACCGGTGGATGTCAACCTCATACCAACAACCAAACCCCCCCTTCGGGTTGGTTTTAAGCCCCAGCTGGGACGGTTGACTATTGAGGGGAGAGGTCCCAGTACTACGCTCGCTGACTCTCTATGCGACTCTGGGAGGCTGACAAAAGGGCTTCAAGGGTTCTTCTATGAGCCGGGGACGGGATCACCGCTGAGTTTTCGGGACGGTTTTGTAATTGAGGGGGGTGTTGACAATGGAGTTTCCGGACTCGAGTTGTTTAACTGAGGGGGGTGTTATTAAAATGAGGTCAGCATTAGGAGCATTAGGAGCTCGCAGTTGTTTTGCCGTTCTGCTTGGCCGTGCAGGACTACAGAAGTCTGTTCAAAAACACCGTCCATGCAAAGTACCTTCTCATGGCACCCTCCCTGGACCGAGCGGGTACAATTGGATTCCGATGCGTGGCTGATAGAGCCTGAAGCGGCTTCCAGCATCGCAAAGCATGGAGCAGCATCGCCGCAAAGACTTCAGAGGCTGAGTGGTCAGCACACCTCTGTCACCAAGCCGGTGATTAGCAGAACCAGGTTTCACAACACGAAGAAGCGCCAGTTGAAGAGAGACATTTCTGCACATGTCAACTGATGTCACTTGCGTTTTCCGCATGCAGCACGCCCATTGAAAAAGCTTCTGCAGACCCTGCCTGTGCCAAGTGGTGTGCCAGCCTCAGCATGCCGAGGGTGAGTTCTCTATACGACGTCTGGACCTTAAGCAAAGCTGGCTGGCAGGCACCGGTGTCGCCGGGGACCATGCTGCCCTCAACCCGTGGGTGCGCCCTTGTGCAAGTTTGGGGCAGACGTGCCTGGTCGGCCACTGGCGGAGTTGTAAGGTACCGATTGGCCCAAGAGTGGATCGAAGGATACAGTGTGCTTGCCTAGGCTTTGCATGTTGAACGAGTGGAGCGCGACGTCAAGCGGCGATGCTGAAAACAAGGTTCAGCCGCTCACGCAGACGACCATGTCTTACACGCCCAGGAGGAGGTCAGGTGCTGCGACCAGATGGCCTCGCGAAAGCGCTTCCAAGCCTGAGGCCTGTAGACATCGCCGACTTCTCTGGCAATTTCCGTGACACGGCAGAGGCCAACGCGCACAACATCTCCAGGACCTGACCGCGCTAGTTGCTTACAAATTCTACGCGGCGCTGCCCGCAGGATCAAGGCTTCTCTGGAAAACATGACCCTCCTCAAGGTGCCGCGGCGAAGGGAATCCTGTGCCGAAAAAGTGTACGTTCGTTCCGGGCCATGTCGCTTTCAGCAGATGTCGTAAAACTAGCACAGAGCTCCGTCGCCCTCTCTCTCTCTCTGTCACCCTCGCTTTGTTCAGGAAGCCTTGGAGATTTTCGGCGCGTGCGATCACGACAGGCGGCAAGGGAGATTCCATGCCGTTTGTTCGCAGCGTGGACGCTCACGGGCCCTTGGATTTGAACAGGAAGGGCTACTTGTCCTGGGACTCTGGTGAGATCCAAAGCTTCATTTCTAGGGTGAGACGCTCGGATGATGTCCCGTGTGACAGCGATGAGAAAGGCAGTAGTCTTGAGAGCAGGTCTTCCAGAAGCAGGGCTTGATATCGCCGAGAAAGGCACCTCTCAACCAGTTGGCGCCGCCACGTGCAGTCGTGGCATGACATGATCTGAAACATGAGCGGACCAGGAGCAGATCCGGGCCCTGTTTCCTGGCTTTCAGATGCTTTCAGAATGGTGAGAGCTGAACGTGTGCGAAAGGCGTCAATCACAGAAGGCTGTGGGGGTCCGGTGAGGTTTGCAGCCTTCGACCTTGATGGCAACGGCCGCGGCCGCCTCGAGGAAGGGCAGAGTGGGCAGAGTCTGATCGACACAGATTTCGAGGTTTGGAGCCTCGGGAGTGTATGTGCATGGTGGATGCTCTGGCCCGCCGGGAACTTGCTGTCAAGCGGCCCCTGTCGCACGAAATTGCGCGCTTGGGCACAGCCGCAATGCAGCCGCAAGGTTCAATCATCCTGGCCCAGCCTCCCGGCTCGCAGGATCCCACTTGTTCTGCTGGTTCTCCGTGCTAGCAGATGCTTCTTCGCGGACCTTGCATGCGTGCAATCTCTGTGCACACCTGTGCACGCCTCATGTCCGGGTTGGTCTTCAGCACGTCCTGGCTTACTGGGCCTGTGCTTCCTTTGGGAGTGCTTCGTGCCAGAAGTGTGGCCATTCGCAGGCTTGGGCAGCGGGTGCAACGACTGTGCCAGCGTGCCCCAGCCAGCAAGCGCCAGCGTGGCGGTGTCCGAGTGCTTGGAGACCTGCACCCGCTAGCAGTTTCCAGACCAATGAGCAGTTCTTGTTGAGCCTTGAACAAGCCTGGGCGTTCGCAGGATGAGAGTAGAATTGAAATGGCTGTGCATGCAGGTACAGTCTCGCGGAACAGTGGCTCGCAGATTTCAGACCAAATGCCGTCCAAGAGGGCCTAACCGCAGAGTTCTTGGCATGCGTCCTGCATCGTCCTGCTTTCGTCCTGTGCGATTCCAAGTTGTCACACAATTGACTGGATTCGCTGAGGTCCGCTATTGGATGGAGCGCAAGCTGGTGCCTGTGGAACGGTGTGTGCATGAGAAGTCACAGGGTGAAGAGCTCGTGTTCAATCGCACCCCAAGTGGATGTACCAATCATCTGCGTGACCTTTATGCTCAAGTTTTCCATGTTGAATAAAATCAGGGCTTAACTTTGGCCCTGATCCATGTCAACAAGAGCGATATCTCGCTCATCAAGGCCGAGCGAGGGTGGCTCAAGCGCACTTGAGTCCAGTGGCGAGGAAGAGGAGCAACAGGTGATTAAGGATGTTTCCCACCGTGTTCATGCGATCCGTTCGCCCTTCATTGTGGCCGTGTGTGTTGAATGTGCATTCTGTGTCCTGATGACGCGGTGGATGGATGAAAGTCATACACGCAATCGCCGTTGGACAAAGTTGTCGTATTCGCTCAGGAGAAAATTTCAAGACATCACTGTGGATAGTCTTCGGTGTGACAGTCCTCGGCCGCCTCTTTTGCCTCGTTTGGTCTGACACCCACGTCCTACAGAGACGCAGCGGACGTGTGGTCGCCATGTTGTACATCTTCTTCGGCTCGGCGCAGTGGCTGTTCTATTTGTCGGTCTACTATGTGGAGGTTGATGCCGCAAGTAGTGTGAATAGAAGAAATGCCAACATTGCTGTTGAACGTGAACGGGGGGGATCTTACGGAGTGTTTGGAGCAGAATGACTGGAACTACAAAGCCTGCGAATTTGACGTGCAGGGCACATGTGCTCGACCATACAAGCCCAGCGACACTTATCAGAACGGAGACTGTGTGTCCACCCTTCTCGTCCAAGGTGTCAAGTGTTGCATTTTGGAAATTATCAAGATGTCACCACCGCAGATGAGACTCTTTGGACACATCTGTGACGTTGAAATGATCTTCATGGTTATCAAGTGGATGGTGGTTTTGCTGATGGGCTGGACCCTGCGTCACGGCTCGACGTTCTTGATGCTGTGATTTTCAGTCAGTTCCTCAACAAGAACGAGGTCAGATATCCGGCCTACGGTTTCACGGTTGATGGCAAGCCACAGCTGCGAGACCTGCGGCCTCTGGTGGGGTTGTACATAACCTGGATGACCGCCTTCTTGGCAGTCATTCTTTCCCGCATTTTGTACACTGCCCTTGTGCCAGCCGTGGAAGAGAACGGAAATGCTGGCACGGAGCCTGCCAATGTTGAGGACGCAGATGCCGACACTAAGGAAGCACCTCAGGGCTTTCCTGTCCGGGTCGTGCACGACTAAGAGTCTGAAGAAGAGCATGGGTTCTTCACCCACTGCGCCACCAAGGATGTGCAGTTGGATCCGCAAGGCAGAGCTGTGGCCCAAGCTCCTGGCAGCTACCCTGTGACATATGAGGATCCCGATGTCGAGCCCGAAGTGGTTTCAGCAGATCGCTTGGCCCCGCTGCTCGACTACATGGTCGATATTCAAGCGATGGAGGAGGCTGCGGATGTGAGGGTCAAAGCTGAGTGTACAGGATGGCTGGACTGCAGCACGCTGCGTGTAGGGAGCCGGTATGAGCGCGTCAATCATCGTGCTAGAGTTCTAGATGCAATGAGGTCCCTTTTTCTGCTACAGCTTCCTTTCATGCTGTGGCGTCTCTACTTTGATGCTTTCACCGTGAATGTGGTCACCCTCGGCGGGAACTTTATGCTCATAGCCAAGAACTTCGTATGGTGTCTCATGGATTTAGCAATCATCCTGAGCTGCACTCGGAAGGATGCGTCCATTTGCTCCTGGAAGCCTGTGGAGTTCCTTGAGAGGGCCGCAGAAAGCAGATTTGGGCAAGTTTGGGTCGGCCCCAACGGCATGGTGGCGCTCGTTGCGGAAGTTGGCGGCTCTGCCCGCGTGGCCCAATTAGAAAGGCGGAAGGCATACCTTGAAAGCTACAAGAAGTGGATCTCGTCCGAGCGGGCCGAGGCCCACAAAGGTCAGCGTGACTTGTACAGCAGGCCTCTGCAAGAAGTTGAGAGTCGGCTACTCGAAGTCGAAGCAAAGATGCACTTCACCTTCCCATAGCACTCCACATCGCCTTACGCTGCGACGGCCGCGACGTCGACGTGGCAGTGCTTAGGCCCAGTCTGTCTATCTTGACCGACAACAAATGGCCAAGCAGAGGAAAAAGGACGAGACTGCTCTTCAAGCAGACGATGAGCTGAGCATGTGATTGTGTCTCAGCATCGCTCGAGTCTTCAAGCCGAGGCCTGTTGATCTCCGTGAACTCGCGGTCCACCTGCGGACCATCGGACCACACAATGCCAGACACAAAGCCAGGACAGGGCTCAGAAACTGAGATTGCAAGAGTCTGCCAGGAAAAGTAGGCAGCTGGCAAAATAGTGGATTCTGGTGTTGTGCAGACCTTGCGCAGTGTGCCAAATATCTGATTCAGCCAGGGCTTTAAATGCGCGTGTTACGAGCTCCGAAGTTGTACAGGTCGCCTCGTGTTCAAGCGATTCATGATGCAGGATGATTCATGCCATCGAAACTGGCGAGTTTCTGAAGGCAGGTCATCCAGTAGGGGTCATGATCCTCATGGCTGTTCTGCAGCAGGGGTCGCTCGTCAGGAGGCGTTTCAAGTCTTCAAGGAATGCGACAGAGACAGGACAGGCTTCCACGTATGCCTTGGTGCCCCCTCATTGACGCGCGACGACCAGGAATGGCCAGCTGACCTGGAATGAGCGAGAGATCCCTAAATTCTTTGGCAAGGTTCGCTGTGCAGTGCAGGCCGCGTTGACGTGTCACAAAGCGCAAGTGACTTGCCGAAGGTCTTCAGGAAATATGATCTGGTCGAGCCGAAGGAGGCTGTTTATGAAGAGCCATTCATGTGCTCTGGCCTGGCTTGAGTTCAAGTTCCGTAGGCAGAGCTCTACGAGATCTACAGAAAATATGATGTCGATCAAAGCTACAGCTTGGATGTCCGAGAGAGCCTGTGCCTCGTCGCGTCCTCAGCTTCTCACCCCTCGCAGCCCCCGTGTGGGTACAACGAGTCGTGTAGAGACTCTGCGAAACCAGTCCCAGTCGGCTCTTCAGCCTGTTCCGTGCTAGTTGCGAGGTCGATGCTGTTGTCGGGAGCTTACTTTGTTCATGGGGATCACGGGCTGTGGCGCTCCATGACTCGCGTGGAAGAGGAAGCCACCAAAATATCTTTTGTAGTGTATGCGGCGTAGATAGATAGTGCTTGTTGCTCTGTCTGTCTCTCCACCTTGCTAGGGTCGTGTTTGATGCCTTTCGGTGGAGACCATTACTGCCGCCAGAGGCTGTCTTCTTGAGGGAGCAAAGCACAGACTTCGACATATAAAGATGCTCCCGTTGTGTGACTTCTGCCCCACAAAAATGAAGCAAGCTTCTGTGACGATGGCAGTAAATGCAGCTTGGAAACCGAGGTCCGAGCCATGTACCTGGACGATTCTGTGGACGGCCCAGACACTGCTCCGCGCACATGGAATCTTGGTTTTGCGTTCTGTGCGATGCCTAGACTTGGTTGCCTGATTGCTTTGCAATCTTCATCGCCTTCATTGTGCAAGATTGCGAAACCAAGCATGTTGCAGATAACTTGATCTGCTGATGGAGAGCCAGACTTCCACTTCTACTTGCTATTCTTGCCACTGCGAACTGTCTCCCCTTGCAGTCGCCTCGCTCCAATCGTTCGGGGAACCGCGTTTCCTTCAGCGAGGAGGCATGACGAGCCTGATTGGGAGACTGGAACAGTCATGGAATCAGACGCAGCCATGATGCCAGGTCAGCCCAGTGCAATCTGCTGGTTCCCACATCGAGCGTCGCAGGCTGCTGAGTGACCAGGCGGACCGACCCAACAACTGCAAGCTCCACGCGAAGCGAAGCAGCGCCGTCTCCCATCAGCGCGGGCTGAGCTTGCCGTGAGGAAGCAGCAAGGCGAGTTGCCCTGCAAGAAGCGGCCGCAGAGCAACAGCTCGAGCTTTTGATCAGGCCGACAATGCGCTTCGTGACTTCTTCTTCGCGTTTTCATGTCGCAGCCCGTATTTGTGCCAGGAGACGCAATGAAGCCATTCGAGAGCGAGACACGCTGGTGACTTTGTTCGTCCGACTCACGGTCCTTGTGCTTTCGCAGCACCGCCATCGCCAGAAATGCAGCAGAACAGAGAAGGAACGCGCAGAGCGGATGTGATTGAAGCTCAGGTCGTTCTGGGAGCATGGCGACAGTTCGCAGCAGTCCTACACGGGTCATTCTGCTGCAAGGGCCCGGCCGTCTCGAAGGGACACTACATTTGCAAATTAATGTGATGCGATAGGGTTCTGCAGGAGTTGCTGCTAGTAGACTCGCACGATGGCTTTTGCGTAACATGAGGCTGTGCACGAGCTTGCGGCCAGAATGAAGGAGGCCCGTGGTAATGAAAAGATTTTACACCGCACAGTCGGTGTCAAGGGTAGCGGAGCGAATCCGTTGGAAGAGCCCAGAACAGCACGGAAGAGCAGCACCGAAGCAAGAGCTGGTGCACGCTAGCAAGAAGCTGCCGGACACAGATGCAATCGTGCCGACAGGAGTGGAGTTCGAAGCTAGCAGAGGCTCGGAAGTGACCAGGATTTCCGCGCGCTTCGCTTCAATGCGTTTCCCCTTTTTTCGGGTTGTGGCAGCTTCGCCGACAGGCTGAGTCAGCTGAGTTGCGATGGCCTTGGTTTGCGCTGAGAGAAGATGCCATCTCGGTGAGGCAGAGAGGAAACTGCGCGAGGACTGCATGGAGCCTGGGAATGTATGGAATATGGTCAGGCTCAGGGGGAATCAGAGGCAGAGATAGGCAGAGAGGCAACTGGTGAGCAACATGGGTGTGCCTTTCAGCGCAGAAGCCGGTTAGTTTGTGATGCCTGCTTCTTGCCAGCTGCATCTTCTGGTCCAAGCTTTTCACCAACTTTAGCCTCGTCGCAGCCTGCATGACACGCATCATTGATTTGATGTCTGTTCATTGATCGCAAGAAAAACCTCTGTAGATGTGGCAGGTACTAGTAGAAGGTTCGCGCCGTGATTCATGGATCGAGTCTGTGCAGATGCGGAATGTTGCAGCCCGGTGACAGGACGATTGGCAATGCCTATGCGCTTGCAATTTTTCGCTTGCACGCCCTGCGGAATCCTGAACCTCGCCCGATGTGCTCCTCCAATCTAAGCCGCTGGAGCGACTGCGATGCTGGCAGGAGTGCTTTGGCAGTGCTGCGGCTGCCTCCAGACGTGGCAGCCGGGGAGACCTGCAACCGCGGCCGGGAACTCGGAGCTTTGCGCAGTGTTTAGAGACACTGCTTCTATGATCGAGGCGACGATCTGGGAGAAGAGCGTCCCGAGGGTTCGAAGCTGGTCTGGTTCGTCCGACATGGGCAAAGCACTGGGAATGCCGTCGCTTAGCCCCAGAGTTCTGAAGCCCTGGTGAAGTTTAGGCGGCAGCCCAAGCGATTTGCCATGCTGATCCCACAGGCTCGGCTTACAGCGATGGAAGCAGACAAGGCCGCTGGAGGCTGGTGCGAAAAACAGTTCGTGATCGAAAAGATGTGTAACGATGTTTGTGAGTTTGCGAGACATGCAAGAACGTGACACCTGAAGCGAAGACGCAAGCAAGTGCTACTCGGAGAGACGATCCCGTGGGCATGTGCGGGCGACGGCAATTGTAAGAAGGAGGTGGAAGGCACCCGCCGGCTCGAGGAGCGCATCACTCGAGCGCATCCGACCGACTTGCAGCCTCACAGAACTACCCTTCGCTTCTCTGCCGCTCCCTTCGCTGCTCTCGTCGGCTTTGTCGGTTTCCGCACAGAGGAAGCATGGTAGGCTCGAGCTAACATGCTTTGTGATAATCATTTCATAGTTGCTCCAGTTGCGGATGGTCGATGCCTATCGCCCCTGGTTTGCGGGCAGCGTTCGCACCGTCTCCTCCCTGTTCTTGCGTCCCTGAGGTTGCATAATTTTCTATCGTCGTTCGGACCAGCGGTTCAATCATTTGGCTTTTTATGTTGGAACACATTTTTGTTAAAGTGTGGTGTGGGTGTGCGGTGCTCCATCTCGAAACCTTCAATCTTGCATGAGGAGGCAACGAACACCTCCAAGCATACATGACGGGCCGGGACTACGTCGACGCAAAGTTGACAGAGCATGGCGTGCAGCAAGCCGCGGCTGCTCAGAAACAGGCACGATCCTGACAAAAGAGCAGGAAGCAACTTGTGCTTACAGTCTGTCTTCGATGATGACGTATCAGGCCGAACCTGATATGGGTTTAACCAGTTTAAACTGCTATAGTAGACTTCAAACACAGATTCAATTCAGATCTCCTGGCAGATAGCTGAATGGAAAGCCAAGCCGCAGCTCATCATATGCTCACCGATGACTCGTGCTATTCAGACGGCTGCCATTCTTTTTGCTGAAGATCCTTGGCGAATCCTTGAATCATCCTAGACTGGTCGTTTGGGCGCTTGCAACATATTCTTGCTACGAGCTGTCGCGAGAAGGAGCTGATGCAGGGCTGCGAACTGTTCCTTCGATTCTCGGATGCGTCTTCTGTGCAGAACTTTGAAGAGCATGGCTTCGGGAAAGGGTGTTTACAGCGCTGCTGCGTGACTTGCCCGCGTTGGTGATGCAACAGGCGGACTTTCGACTTTTTCTGAGGACCAGAGCTACGGGAGTTCTATCCCGACAACAACGAGAATCAGGGCCGTCCAATCTCTGAGCTACAGCATTGCCCAGCACTCTTGGCTCTTCCCGCTTGGCCGGCAGTGGAGAAGGCCTGGTCATGCCACTGTTCAGATGGGTCGAGTCTTACTTACGGAATCTTGAGATGGGGGGCCATGAATCTTGAGATGCATCATGTAGAAATGTAGAGCACCTCTGTGCATCCTGGAGTCCTTAGAGGCCCTGTCGATCGCTGCCGCTTCCGAGTGGCGGAGGGCATGGGATGAAAGCCTTGCAGCTGGAGATGGCTGGCAACAACACTGCGGGAGTATCGACAGGCCCTCTGGCATGCCTTCGGGACCAGCATTATTTTTTGAGCTCATCTGTCTGATCCAGAATCTCGATCAGGCTAGTGCCCTTCCGGAACTGGCTGGTCATGCGGCCCGAAAGCAATGTTGCCATAGTAGCGCATTATGGCTCCATCAACAACTTGCTGAACATGGAGCCCTTCGAGCGGAGTGTCAGGGAGTCTTTTCAGAAAGCTGGCTGGTGTAGCATTTCCCAACACCTCGTAGCTACCTCCGGTGACTGTCAGTGGTGGCTCAGGAAGAGAAGCTGCGTTCATGGAGTGGAGTGCACTCAGACACGCCCCGGACTGCAATGAAGTACTTCCTCGTGCCAAATTGTGGCTGGGTTGCAGTCCTTTACGAGCGACCACCATCCTCAGATCTTTGAGCCGTTGCTCCTCTGACCGTGTACACCTCAGAATGTGCGCTTGGGCAGCTGGAAAAAGCATCATCTGTGAGATCTGTGTGCTTGCTGCGCCACTTGGTTGGGTGTCCCGGCCATGCAAGGAGCAGAGAAGCTTCCAGAGCCGCTTGGAAGATGAACTCGACAGGCTGGGGCCTAATGCACTCTACGCTGGATGCACTCGCATTCTTCTTGGGCCGTTCCAAGTGCTTAAGAGCCGCAGAGCCTTCAAACTTCAAAGAGCATTTTTGCTTGGTGGAGGCAGCGGAGCAGCGCCGAGCTCAGTTGTTTTGCCTCCTGCATTTGAAGTGTGAGGCATCCCAGACATGCAAGAGCCTGCAAGAGCCAGAAGATACCGGAAGATGGGTGCAAAGTGCAAGCCAAGTTTGCAGATGTGGAATCCGAGCACTACCTGTAGGTCCTAAGGGATTCGGGTCAGCAGGCCCAGGCTCAGAAGTGGCTGAGGGGCCCTTGACACCACGACCAGCCTCGTCTCTGCTGCCGGATATGCAGAGGCTGCAGCCCAGGCAGGGACGGTTCCAATCTACTCGTTGGTTTGCTTTTTGAGCTTGTTGCTGATATTTGCGGGTCCTGGTATGGAGAGAGATCGGGATGCAAAGAGGGGCCATGTGTTCTTGCCTTACCACCAAAAACTAGTTGTGCAGTTCACACGAGCCATTCGTGTTGCACACGAACAACCTTACACCTCAAAACTGCTGCTGTCGGTTCCCGAAGTCCGAAGCTTTGCTCGGATAGTTACCCCGCCCGGTCTCAAGAGCACGTGTAGCCATACTGAAACCGTGCTTGGGAGTCACTCTTCTCTCTCCTGACAGGCAGAGGAGGAGGCTGAGCAGCGCTTTAAGAAGGCATGGTCGATATCTTGATTCGTTGATGCTTGATTCCAGGTACGCGTCTGCATGTTTTCGGTGTGGGCGACATCTTGTGTGACAGGAGCGGCACCTTTGGGAGACGCGCTGCAAGGAGGAACGCGAGCGACGTGAAAGTGGGTAGCCCACGGGGTCACGCCATCACGCGAAGTCCGGGAGACTTGCCTTTGCTCGAGGCTTGCAGGTGGCCCAGGCAGCAGCAATTCAGAAGGCTGCCGTGGGCCGAGCCTTCGGAGCTCTTCTGCTTCCATGCTTTTGGCCGCCCTCCGGTCTTGTCTGAGGCAGCCGAAGCAGAGAAGCTGGCCGAGGCACGTTTCGAAGAGGCCAGGCATGCTCTCTGTCCGGGAGACTCCGGAAATCTGGACAAAACACCAGGAGCGACAGATCTTTGAGCAGCGTCGCTGCCTTCGGATCCTGCTGTGCGTCTGCAGCCTTTCTTTTGAAAACTTCCCGAGGCCTGAAGGAGGAGCGCGACAAGCGCAATCGTCGCCCCCTCAGCTTCGCTGGTAATCGTAGAAGAATAGCGATCCAGTCCAAGTTCGTTCGCCTTCACGACTCGAGCTCTGCAGCCCGTTGCGAAGCTCCAAGGTGCAGAAGCAGCCAAAGCGCAAGCGCTAGACCACTACTTGGCCTTGACCTCATGGCTGGACTGGACTGGACTGGACTGGACTGGACTGGACGGAGGTGTCGCTTTAAGACTGTAAGAGTTGTTGCTGCCTGAGGCCGAAGTACGGACACAGAAGAAGAATGCCGTTCAGAAGGTCATCGACAGCTTAGCGCCTGGGCAGGATCAGAACGGGACCCTGGAACAAGTCTGTTTCTTGCTCTGACGCTCCGAGTTCTCGAAGACGAGAAAGACTGCAGCGGGCGAGCTGAAGCAAATCGCTTCTTCCTGGCTTGACATCGCCAAGGTGCGGCGGCCCTTCATGCTTGAGTTTCCCATATTCCCATCCTTCTTGTGCAGGCTGGTGCTCGGAGGAGGCGGCGCGTGGATGCGGTCGACAAGGCAAGGGACTTCGCTCAAGCCTCAAGCCTCGCTTTCGCTGCATTCTCTTCGGAGCCTTCCGGCCAGCTTGACCACAGTTCGTATTTTCGCACAGCCTGAGTCTGTACAGATATGGTGTTGAATTTCGTTTCTGCCGGAAGCAGGGCAAATAGTGGGACTCCGGAAACAGATCACTTGAGTGGCCTTGGGTAGCCGAAGGTTCACGCGCAGAAGGCCATTGGAAGAACTGTGGGTGTAGTACCCTATAAGAAGATAATATGCATGCATCGGTCACGTACGAATCGATCGAGATGTGCTGCTGAAGCTGAGGGTAGCAGCGCGTTACAGCGCATTTGGCAGCGGAGATGATTGACAAGCGCTCCGGGTTGAGTGCTACAGTTGCAAAGCATTGCAAAGCCAGCAGTGAGCGGGCAAATTTCGCAGTCGACAGATATTTTCGTCAGGCACCTCGCATCTTGCCTGCAATCTCCAGAACCAAGCCAGCCGAGAATCAATCGTTTCGTCAATGAGTGTCAGTGAAATGGCCGGGATGCTTTCTGCGCTGAAACCAGTGCCAGCCTGCCTCGCTGCATAGCTCGTAGGCGGTGATGAGCTGGGGGTGTTCCTCTCAGCATCGCTATGCCGCTATGCATCGCCCGGCGCGGTATTAGCACTGCACAGCTCGCAGCCTCGAGGCGGAAGGCGATGTCCGGCCGTCCGGGTCCCTCGTTCAATGCCTGGCGTGTGCCTGAAATGCTGCATCTGCTGCAACCTGCCAGCTTTAAGCCGTAGGCTTCAGAGCAGCGATCCCTGCAGCACGTCACCAGGCGCGATGTCGTGCGAGCAAGGCGGCGCGCTCGCGCTGCTGTGGGCCACAGCCTAAGTGCCAGCCACGAAGCGCGGGCTGGCGTGTCACGAGTGATGCTAATAGCGTCGAGAACCACATGAGGTGTTCTGGAACGACAGTGGCTTGGTGGGCGCAAAGGGCTGGTAGCTTGCAGCTTAGTTCACTATTCGAGCTGGTTGCCTGGCTGTTCCTCCTCTGCACCGTGCAAAAAGGCTTCGTATTTTGCGGAGTGGCGCAGTGTGCTGGACCTGAAGCGCCAGACCGCGCTGAAGGAGTCGGGACTCGGAGGGGCAGTTGAGTCAAGCTTCCAGTCTCTGTTTCAAGCTTCAAAGATCTTCACAGTGGCCTTGGACCTTCTTTCGGGGGCTCTTGCAGCTTGGCTCTTCAGGCCAAGCGACGTGCGAAGGCCCACGCGCAAATCGCCCTCTTGCTGTCCCAGCACCCGCCTCGGACTCTTGTCCCGTTTCTTGGCTCTCCATGAGACTCTCCATGGCTCTTGAGGTGGGAGCGAGGGAAAGCGGTTGAGCTCTCAGACTTGGCTTGTATGGACTCTTGCTACACTACTGTGGAAGGTGTGTGCGAACAGCCGCAGGATGGTTGTAAATGCTTCAAGGATGCACTCCTGGCTCAATTCTAGTTGCCATAGTTGCTGCGTCAGCTGCAAATCTCCACAAACAGACCACCGCGGACTGCTCCTCACAGTCACTAGCTACTTGTAGTGGCACCTGCTGCCACAGGAAAAACAAGATCGGCCGCGAGAGATGGCTTCAGTTCCCACTGCCGAAAACACAGCCCCCCCCCCCACTTAGAGAACAGGGTTTAGGGGGCGCGGATGCCGAATGGGGGTGTGGCAGCAAGCCCGCTGATAGCTGCCCTTCAGGATCGTAGTTGGAGGGAGTTTGTCGTTGAAAGAAGCGCAGTTCTGCAGGAACCACAGAAGGCCGCCGTCTCCGAGCTGGCACGACGGCTGGGATCATGCAAGGCCTCAAGAAAACGAACAGCTTGTTTGTATCAAAACCTCGCGGAAGTGTTTCCTTGAGTCGCCAAGTCTCCCTGTGTGCTCTTGCATTTGCGCGCTAGCCTGCACGCATCTGAGTGACAGTCGCTTGGGCAAGGATGCCTCCGAGGAGGGCACGAACCTTTACGATGACCCCTTGGCGCTGGTCCGATATCTCCGCGCCAGGCACAGACAGCATGTAAGGATCGGGCTTCAGTGCCCAATCATCTGCATCATCACCACAGGAACTGG
Organism: Symbiodinium sp. CCMP2456; assembly: GCA_905221635.1. NCBI lineage: Eukaryota > Dinophyceae > Suessiales > Symbiodiniaceae > Symbiodinium > Symbiodinium sp. CCMP2456. Next base: position 51,702 of record CAJNDV010023669.1, read on the forward strand.
GATCTCGACAAGGGCGAGGTACTGATCCGAAAGACGGCCCGGTGGCGGCAGGCATCGCTCCAGTCTTTCTCTGCGAAGTGGTATGATGTTCCCCTTTCAGGAGTTTGGATACAGCAGCATTTTCGACGGCTCCAGTGTGGAGGAACTGGCCAAGGAAAGCCAGCTCGGGAACATGTATGTGCGCGGCTACGACAAGACAGGGCGGCCGGCACTATACTTTAAGCCCGGAGGGGCAGGCTTCAATGCCGAACCCGCAGGGGTTAAGTACTTGGTCTACTGTGTTGAGCGGGTGCCTAGCCTGCACAGGAGATGTTTCAGAGCACTTCTTCCACGGTGCTCCGTTTACCGATCAGTGCACGCATCGCTTTAGCTTCCTTGTTGCCACACCAAGGCCATTGCTTGCGTGGAAAAGCAGGCCAGGATGGGGCGGCTCGCCCTTCCTCCGGATGACCCTTGGCAACGTCCCGACCACTAGTGACATCAAGCATGTCTGAGCTTGTCAGAATCTGTTGGTCTGAAGGCTGCATTGTGGGAGTGGAATTTTCAAAGGGCTATGCCTTCGGGTGTCCATTTCTGCGAGGATCCGGTCGGAAGGAAGTTCGTCCTGCTGGTCGACTGCGATGGCCTGGGAATGGGCAGCCTTCTGACTGGAAGCATCGTCCGTGACCTCATTGGTGTAATGCAGGCCGCCAGCTCTTAGGTTCAGCGGGGCGATCTTCTGCAGAAAGCAGGCAGGTAAAGCAGCAGGCTGTCGGCATGTCTTGTCTCTAACCGTCCCTCTAATGCACCTGGATGGGCTCGACTGCATTCCTGAAGGTTTGCACTGGACAGAGTGTCGAGATTTTGGAGAACCTTAAGTACAAGGTTTCCAAAGTTCAATTGCACGAAAGCTTTACTGGAGGTTCTGTGCAGTAAGCATTGGCGGATGTTCATGAGCAACTTAAGCCTAAGCCTTCACGCATTGTGGGTGCACTTCGGGAGGTTCATAGAGCAGGATTGGTCTTAGCCGTCCTGAGACAAATCCTCCATGCTCTGCAGGACCACTACCCAGAGCGGCTGGGGGTGGCTTTCTTCGTGAATGCTCCTTTCCTTCTGCATAGCTTCTTCACGGCTGCAAGTACCTTTCTCGACCCGGCATCTCGACGGCAAAGGATGCCGCATGCAACCTGCAGTGTTGGCCCAGGGGCGGAAGGAAAACCGAAATCCCACCAGTCTTGGTCGATGCGGGGTCAGAGAATGCAGTCCGGTTCTCTGGCTTGAGGTGACCATCGCCAAGTTTCAGTTCGTCTCAGAAGATGGTGAGGACCCGCGGTCCGCTGCAACAGGCACTCGAACCTAAGTGATGTGATGACAGGAGCGGATGCAGGCCATGTGCCAGCACTTCGACCCAGCCTGCTTAGAGCCTGCCTTCGGTGGGGAAGATGATGAGCCCTTTCGCTCTCACATATTCCTCAATGTGAATCAAGGAAAGGGAGTTTTTGGCAGCGAGCTGAGTTTTGCAATAACACCCTTTGGTGCTTACACTGTGTGGTAGTCAAGCAACACCTGCATACAAAGGCCTTGAATACGCGGAGCAGCTGCGACTAAGTGGCCTGTTGAATGACGAGGAAGCAGATGAGGAAGCAGTGAACTCAACTGGCTCAACTGACTACATGGAGTTCCTGCATGTATATCGACACTGGTCGCTTGGATGAACAGCAGTCCCTCATCGGTGAGAGTGTGTTGTGGAAGTCGGCATCCAAGCCGTCCTTGTCCGCGGATACAGCAAAGGAGAGTTCTCAATCTTCCGCCCACCGAGCGATCACTGGTAAGAGGGCTTGCTAAGCGGCTAGCCTTCTCCCTCACTCGGCAGGTGTCTCGGTAGCACTTTGGCGTGTGCGAGCGGTTGCCGGACATGGTCTTTCTGCATGTGATTTGTAACCTGCCAAGGAGGACAAGGAGTTCTTCATTGAAGCTCCCGTGCTGATTCGGTACTTGCGGTCGAAGAGCTGGGATGTGTCGAAGGCTGTGCCGCTCGGAAGAGGGTTGGTGCATTGGGCACTCCAAGTCGCCGTGAGCGCAGGCGGAGGCCGCAGTTTGCGCCACGGCCCAGTGGCGGCAGGAGCTGCCTCGAGTCATGATGACATAATTGTCTGACACCGTCTCAACTTTCGAGGGTGATACTGGTACTGGTACGTTCCTGCTCAATTGGGCCTGAGCTCTGCGCACAATAGGAGAATGTCTCGTGCTTGTACCTGCCGGATGCGAAAAGTGGGCGATGTTCAGCGGCAATTGTGCGGGAATGTGCGCTGGGCCACTTCTACATCCGGGGCCACTTGGCACGGTGTTCCTGCTATTCCTTGGTGGCAAGTATGGCCTGCTGTGTGATCACTCGGAGAGGTTTCGATCGACGGCAGCGACCCATTGTGTACGTGAAGTTTCGAAACCCCGACACCTTGATAATGTTTGTTCCGCAGCCTGGTCATGTTATGTTCAGCGTCAGATCCATTCTAACTCTTGAGCTGAGGATAGTGGTCAGCACCAGGAGACTCTGAACTATGTCAGGGACTTTGGATCTTGACTATCTCATCCTTTTTCGATTTGGGACTCGCCTGGTTGATCAGCGCTGAGGTGATCTACGTCCTTGAAAGGCTCCTAGCAGTGTTGCAGAAGTCGTCGGAGCAACCAGAAGATGGTGTCGACAACGGATGTGCCACGGTGCTGGTGGATTTCACCGGTTCGCTCCCGAGCTTTCCAACTTCTGTGCCGGTCGCTGTGTGGACTGCATCCATGATGTTAGATTCTGCGGAGGCTATGAGTCCAGCAACAGGCGTGGGAAGCGTCGGCAGACTCATACTCTCTATTTCTCTGCATGCAAACGATAAGCCACAGCTGTGCAGTGGAAATGTGTTCTGTAATTATGTGAGTGCACGTGGCATTACATGAATAGTCATACCTACACCAAACCTACACAGATCTAGATGCGGATGTATCGGAAAGGCATGAACAAGGACAGGGTAATGTCCAAACTGCTACAGCTACTTCGCTCCAAAGGCCTGCAGCTGACGTTGCGTCCTGTCTAGTAGCTGGAAAGCTTTTAACCCGTCGTGCCAAGCATCACAGTTGTAGACTGGAACAACAAGACTGGTGTGCTTGTATCCGGCGATGAATCCCCTACGGCTTGGCTTGGCTGGTTGTGCTTTCGCGCCAGTTTTTGTTTTCTGGGGTCTGGGCTCTAGGAATGCACGGTTTTGTGCAGGTCTCGTGTTGTAGGGCCTGGGTTAGTGCAGGGTGTGTCAGGGTCTGTGGTGAGAGTTAAATTAGGGTTTGGGGCTGCGTTGAGGGCTGAGGTTTTCTGCATGGCTTCGGGCCATGCTTGCGTGTGGGGTGTGCGCGGCTTGAGGTTTGGAGTATGCTTTGGAGCGTTTTTGTGCAGAGATGAGGGTTAATAATCGTTTGGGACTGGTGCAGGGGCTAACAGAGAGGTTTTGCTACAGCTTGCTGCATAGCGCGGGGTCCTACTTCCTGAATGTTTCTTGTATCGCCAACCTACTAATCAGGTGCATGACGTGTGCATGCTCGGTTGGATGTCCTTTTTTGAAACAAGACTGGCCATGGTTACCTCGCGGCCTCGGCGGAGTGAGAGGGAACACAACACTGCTACTGCTACCACTACCAACATCACTACAGCGATGACGACTGCTGTGCTGCCGCTGCTGCTCTTGTTGCTCTCACTACAACCAACCGCTGCCATTGCCAATGCCACTGCCACGGCAACTACCACTACTACTACCGCTACGACCTTGCGAATTCGACTGCGACGACGACTATTGAGGCTACTGCTATTACCTCCTACTGCTACTACTACCACTACTACGACGACAACGACGACGACTTCGATTTTTGCTGCTGCTACTACTACTACTACTACTACTACCACTACCACTACTACTACTACTACTGCTGCTACTACTACTACTACTACTACTACTACTAAAGTGGATATCCCTCTCCGGGATAGGACTACAAATGTACTGTGCGATGAGGAAAGAACTTGTGATGACCTTGCTACCCAGCATGACATCGTGAGCGATTCTGGACCAGCGGATAGAAGGGAGCCGACGTGCCTGAAAAATAGAAGCCTCTGCAACGTGGAGGCCTCTCTCGATACAACAGGAATGGAAGAAAGCAATCAGATACGCGACGCCCCCTCCCTGCGACTTTTTCCGGGGCTGCTGGCTGGCATACCGGTATGGACGTGGTACAATAGTTGGAAAGACCCGAACAAGCTGAGTGAGCCGGTGACTGAGTAGCTGCTATGATGCCCCTCCGTGCAAAGGTGACTGGTTGGGTAGCTGTTGGTGTGTATGGAGTAGAGGTCTTGTCTTTTGCGGTGAAATGCACGTGATGAGCATCCTGGAGTAAGTTTATGCGCCCCGACGACATACAGAGGAGCGCTTAAACCGCCAACAAGTGCTGCACACTTTGAACTTAATTAAATGGTGTACTGAGTCAGCAACGAATTCGGAACCTTCGAACATCTGCCTACTGCACCTTCTTTTAGTTGGTTTTTGGGTATTTTATTCACCTTTCTGTTTCCGTTTGGGTGCAAGTGGGTGGCCTAGTGGTTGAGGCAGGAACGCAAACTAAACCAGCTCCCGCGTAGAGTTGATAGTACTTCGGACTTCGGGAAGACAAATTTCTCCTGGACTGAGTATCAGAAAAGTTTTACATGGGGCGATGTGAGGCTTCCGGAATGTAACATAAAGCTTGTGTAGCTTGGTGTTGTGGTGTTGTTGCTGTCTTTTGGGAAGCCTTCTGTCGTCCTGCATCTCGTCAGTAGTCAAGACCCTGCAGTGCTGTCGTCGACGTGCCAAGTGGGTGACAAAAAAAACTACTACTACTACTACTACTACCTACTA
>CAJNDV010023669.1:80594-103355 GCA_905221635.1 Symbiodinium sp. CCMP2456
CTACTGCTGCTGCCACTGCTACTGCCACTGCTGCTGCTACTGCTACTGCTGGTACTGCCACAACTACTACGACTACGACTACTACGACGACGACGACAACGACGACGACGACTACTACTACTACAGTACTAGTTCTTCCTGCATGCTCGGAGGCTCCATGGGCTCCTGAGCCGTTTGGGGAGCGAGCAGCGCCGGCGGATCTTCTCCCGCCTGACGCAGGCGAGTTGGAACTCCCGGGTCTTTGGACACATACTTGCAGCATCTTGCAGTTCAAGGTTGATGTGTGAGCAAGATGCACAGGCACAGCGCCAGAAGCTAGAACAGTGCCTTCTGGCCAAGTGCGAAGTTCAGCGGAGGAGCTGGCGTCGTGGCGACATAGAGCTTTCAGTGCTGGGGCTTCTACAGTAGGTGTGGCCATGCTGCTGGGAAAACCTGCGTGTGTACGAAGGCAGAGGTCCACGGCGTGTCTCATTCATCGAAAAAGCGAGCAGTAATACTAGGCATTGATATGGCTACTGTACACGTAGTATACTGCGCCACTCCCGCTCGAGCGGCCACGGTACACTATTATGCAGAAGTAGCAGAAATTGAAGCATCCACCAGCTATAGGGAGCATGTGGGAGGAGTCATGCATTCGTGTCGGTGCTGAGGCAAGGGGTCACAGTCGTCGCGAGATCATGCGATGAGGTGCGCAGTAGAGAGATCCACACAGAGTCACGTCAGCCGAAAAGCGATGCACGATATGGGAGGAAAGAGATCCCGGGAGGAGATGCGGCCAGCTGCGAAGAGGTGTCGCGCTGTCACACCCTGCCTTTGCTTGGGTCCGTGACTGTCGCGTCGTGCAGGCCATGATCCATCCGATTGGAGCCGTGCCTTGTGCCAACCACATTCGCAAAAGGTGTGGTGGCAGCTGCAGAGTGCACGCACGGAGAACATTCTGAGCAGCCTTGCAGGCCCGCGGCCATGCGCAGAGCCAGGGAGTCTACAAACGCGTGGTTGCAGGCTCGTGGTGTAGCGCAGGACTCGGAAGCTCAAGACCTAAGCTTCCCCGGAGGACACACCAGTTATGAAGCCACCTGCAGAGCTGGGCCTTTTAACTTGAGCACGAAGTGGACGAGAAGCTGGGAAGCCGCAGAAAGGTTTACCAAGGCCTGCTCCAGGGGGAAGTTGCTCCATGCGGAGTGTGGCACAGGGCTTTTACGTTTTCTGCGCAGGTCCTGAAATCAATAAGAAAGCGGGTCCTCCAGTCGGGTGCACACATCGAGGCCACAAGGAAACGCCAAGTGCGGTGCTGATCTTGTCTTTGATGGATTCGCAGGTGAGTTTCAGAGAAGCCATTGCCGAAGAGCTGTGGCAAACTGGCCTCAAAGCCCGCGAGGCTGGGGGCCCTCATTCCAGTCACACCATCCTGCCGCTGCTTTCTTGGAACGGACTTACAGAGGATCTCAACCTGGCCTTTGTCGTGCGTATCGGCGCTCGATACTGGGCGGGGGCCGCATGCATGTCTTCTCTCGGAAGCCGCAGAAAGCAGCCTTGCTCCTCATAGGTCGGGAGGACTTTGGAGAGTCCGCGCTTCGCTGCCAGTGGCTTGGACCTCGAGCGGGGCCTCAGCGCTTTCCGCCGTCTCCGACAGGCGCCGCCCCAAACACAGAAAACCACTACACAAAAAAGCACGTAGACGGCGTAGACTCCCATGCCTCCGCTCTCAGAGGCTCGTGGTGCCGTCTTTGAGGGGGCTTGCAACGAGCTGTCCTTGCTCATGAAGCACAGCCCAGGCAGACTGATATTGAAAAGGCTTGTTCGTGATGAGTGGTCAGGGTATATACAAAGCCTGACTTACCATCGCCTGTGCGTGCGGCCCTCTGCGTGCGGCTATCGGCATCTCACCGCAGGCGAGTTGAGCGATGCCTGGCAGCGTCTTCGCATGGTGTACTTGGACATCTGGGAGCAAGCAGGCCACGGGCATGAAAATGCTGGAAATCAGAAGCAGTTCTGCATGTTGTCGTTCGCGAAGATGCAGAGGGAGGATGTCTGAAGTGGCCAGCCACATGGGCATAAAGTGGAAACGACGAACGCGCAGAGGAGGAGAGCTATGAGAGCTGTCCATCCATAGCGCAGGTCATTCCCGCGAGCGTGTTGCTCGTCGCCTGGATTCTCTGGAGGCCCAGAGTCCAGAGTGTCTGCTCTCTCTTTTTGTGTCGGCTTGGATGTGTTGACTAGAATCTGTCCTCGACGTATGCAGTCTGTCGGCATCGATTGAGCAGTCTTCGCAGGATCAGTGTTGGTTAGTATGTTTTGTGTTCCCAGGCAAAGCAAAAGCCTCGGCGCTTGCAGGCTCTGAGGCGCTGGCGTCAGGCACTCGGTAGAACAGGCGTTTAAGTCGAACTGGGAGGTAGTTACACTTCTATCAAGAAGCACTAGTTTCACCAGTGGCAGCGCGACAGACAGTGCACGATGCATAGGTGCCCGACGCACGCAGCTGGCAGCATCGAGGACCTGGTGGGAGGGGTCGCAGCTTCCACACCAGATGCAACAAAAACCTATCCAGAAAAGCACAGGACATAGTCTGTAGTTGGCACAAATTGAGGAGGCAAGCGCGGCCAACGTCTGGTCGAGCCTTGGCCGGCTCAGTTCACGAAGTTACCTAATATCTTGCAACAGCAGTCTCTAGAAGACGGCCAGCGAGCAGCAAATCGAAGAGCCTGTGTCACCCAGGGCTGAGGGGTGGGAGTGAAGCCCTACAAGCACGCTGCGAGCGTCTCTTGGAGCTCCTTGGCAGAAAAGGCGGCTGCAGCTTGAGTTCTTCCGTGAATCATCCCGTACTAGACCCACCACAGTCGTCGGAATCCGTTCCTTTCCTTGCTTCCGTCATCCTTAAATGCCCCTGACCCTGCGGGACAAAAATGGGGTACGAATTTGGTATGGAGCCGAGGCAATGGTGGACCAAGACGTGTCGTAAGTGCTGCGGCGGAGTAGGCCAGCCGACAGCCCAGAAGAAGGCAAAGATCACTGGTTGCGGGATGACACCTGTAGGCGTTTGCATGTGATTTTCATGCCTTCCGCCGAGAAGCCAGCTGGGCTGTTGGGTGTGAAGCAGACTTGGCCTTTTTTGGGAAATTACTCTAGTCGGTTCAGAAGAGGCACAGATGGGGGCGCTTGACCCTCCATTTTGGTGCGGCTGGCTCATTGAACCACTAGTAAGAAGAGTATGGCGGCGCTGATGCTGCGAAAGCTCAGTGCTGTCATTTGCCGCCGCCCAGCTGTGGCACCTGGCACACGTTGTGCTGCCTGGCACTGTGGGCAATAGTGCTCTCATGTATGAGCCGACCCGAGAGACCTGTAGACCACGACCACGCTGTATCACGCTGTACCGCGCCTTTGCAGCGCAAAAGGCCAGCTCCATGCCAGTTCCATCTCGCTTTGCATTTGCAAAGGTGCTGTGCTGCTGACAGCCTTTCTTGCTATTGTGTTGTGAGTCGGTGCATTTTCTGCAGCAGCCAGCTGTCAACAAGGGGCTTGGGGGTTCATGGACAAAAGTGTTTTGCAGTCAAGTTTGACGGTCTCACAAGTGAGAAACCTAAAGTCCACCGCTACACCACATTGTCAGACAGCTTCTTCCAAGGATGATCTTAAATTGGATGTGTCGATTCACGCCGTGGAGGCCATACTGAGCCATGCATGCCTACCCCCCGCCGTACCAAGCAAGCCGCGCGAGGAGCTGCAGCCTGCTGCGAAAGCTTGTAGAGTAGTGATCCTATCTGTGCGCGCACGTTGCAAGCACACCATTGCATGTGGCTTTGTGGCTCTCGGCCAAACTGGAGACTGCACAGAGATTTCATTGCTTCTCCTTCTCTCACATTTGTTGTGATTTTCATGCCGCTTCTTATTTCGCCCGATTGCGCTGGTTCCCGTCATGGATGCTTGTTCTCGGTTCTTGCAGTGACACTACTACCATTTCTTTCGTCATTATGACGAGGATTGCAGTGATGATTCTGCATACATAAACCGATATGTATGGCACACGCACCTGTAAACAAAAAACACTTGCAGCTGTAGCGATTTGGGTGCCAATCTGGTTGCCGACCAAGTCGTGAAGACGGTGCCAGAAAAAGTGCTCGCGCTCCTCAAACTTGGAGGCACTTGCTGCTGTTTTGGTCTTGTTTAAACGATTGTCTACTTGCAAGCCGTGTCGCCAATGCAAAATTACACCGCCCATGCCACACCCGATGACTGATGTGCTCTCGGCAGTCTGGGCACGGGGTGTGGATGCTGTAGAATTGCATGGTGGAGCTATGGAGACAACCTGGGGCAGTGAAACGCTTTGCAACCTTCGTCAGGTGAGCGCCAGCCTCCAAGGTACATCTCTGCCGGAATCTCTGCCAGAAGTTTCTCAACCAACAGGCTCCAAAACCAGGCTACCACGTCGAGACTGAGGCCCAAAAGCCCCGAAGGATCCTAAATCTGCTGAGGCTGAAGAAGGGCAATTGTCAGGTAAAGGTTAAGAAGCTGACGAGAATCCTTACAAGATTAGGGTAAAGGCTTGAAGCGCTGCGGCAGGGTGGAGGGGTCAACGAACAAGGATGTGTGGTCAAATGTCTGTGCAAGGATGGTCTTGATATCTGTTCACAGGATTTTCACAACGAGTAGATTGCATCTTGCGAGAACTAGACTCATACCCCTTGAAGCTCCGCCTCCCTGCTACTGTACTGGTTGCAGGAGCCGGAGCAGAAGCAGAGGAAGGCATGGCATCGTAAGGACAGGAGATGTGCGCAATGGCCAACGGAGAGGGAGGGACAGTTTGCCAGGTATCACCACGGCTATCAACCTCCTCCAGCGTACGCGGCTCCTCCTGGCTACCCAGCTCATGTGGTAAATGGAGCGCCTCCACCGCAGGCACCGCCCGGGTACAGCCAGCCTCCACATGCGTACCCGCCTCCTGAGTATCCGCCGCCTCAAGCAGGCCCTCCACCTCAGTACGCTGCACCGCCAGGGCCAGACCCATATGCGGCTCCCCCACCCGCCGCCCGGGATCCTTACCGTGACCCTTTTCGAGATCCGTATCGCGATCCCTACCAAGATCCGTACAGAGAACGCGATCGGGACCCTTACCGGGATCCATACAGGGACCCATATCGGGATCCGTATGCTCCACCACCTAGTGCCCCGCCACCCAGTGCTCCCCCACCCAGTGCCTACCCGCCAGCACACTATGGCCCCCCACCAGCAGCATACCCGCCACCAGAGTATGCAGCACCACCCCCTCCAGGCTACAGTCCTCCACCGCCCAGCTACGGGCAACATCCCCCACCACAGAGCGCCCCGCCCCCAGCCGCTTATCCTCCGGCAGGTTATGCAGCACCACCACCCATGCACTACCCCCCACCAGCTGCTTATGGAGCCCCGCCTCCCGGATATTATCCTCCCCCACCCCACTACCCACACACACCGCAGCCGGGCTACGGGGCACTGCCGCGACGGAGCCGATCCCCTGGCCGACTTCGTTCTCCGCAACGTGCCTCGGCATAGTGCTCCGTCCTTGACCGCGGCAGATGGCGGGCATGTCAATGTCATGTGTTGTGCCAGGACTACGCCGGATGCTGAAGCGGCCTGAGCGGCCCGAACGAAAGGCCAAAGCAAAACCAAAGGCAAAGGCGCAGGAGAAGAAGCCCGCTCCGGTTCCTGGCTTGCAATGGCTTGCAGGAGAGGAAGCAGCTGACTCCCCACAGTGGCCGAACTGAGGTCAAGGAGGACGGCTCAGCAATGACTCCCAGAGAGATCTCCGACGTCAAGGAGGCAGAGGCAAAGGCCAAGCGCGAGGCCAATCCGGAGGCAGCGGTGTTGAAACAATGCGAGCATAGGAAGCCTATGTTGATCCAAGACAGTCCGCAAGCAGCAGGAGAGTCGCAGGAGGAAGCCATTGCAACAACCTCTCTTAAGATCCCGGTAAGATACAGATGGTGCTGGCATCTCTTTGATATACTTGTGGTCTCGGCTTTCCTTCGAGGCCACACGGGAGGAGAAGCCTTTGCAACTACTCGTGGAGAGAGCAGCGAATCCGAAGAAACTGGTCTGATGTGAGGGTCTGTTCTTCATGGCACCACGATCTCAGAAGCACTTCCTGGATCCAAGGAGCTGGATCCCTTGCATCGAGGATGTGCATAATCGTGCTTGGCCGCTTGGTTATTGCGCGCTTCTAGAGTAGACCACCAGAGCTCGGAGTTCAGAGCTGCGATTCCTTGTGCAAAGGTTTTTTGTGCTTGGTAGTTGGATTTTTGCAGTTGCAGCCTGCAAGCCTAGGATGTACATGTGCCAAGAGAAGAGTATCACCCAACAAGATTTCTTGGACCTGAAATCAAAAGTGGATTGGTTGGAAATTCACGGAGCATCAGCAATGACGCGCAAGACGATGTGGCTGGTGGGTGAGGGCTGCAGGCGGCTTGGGGTCCTAGGAACGTGCTCTTCAGGAGGCAGGCTTTCCAAGTGAGGCAGTTCTCCGACAATATGCAGGTGTCCGTACAACTACGGCCAGCAGCAGGTCAATGCGATGACCTTTCCGGATTGGTTCATGGTCATGGCCAGGCGTTGGCTGGAATGCCTCAACTTGAATGGCGAGGACTGCGACACTACAACAAAATTACTGCTTGTCATGCATGCTTCCGTACGTTCCAGCAGGACAAGGATGGGAGGTTTCCAGATTGCGTGAACCTGAACCTGTACGAGACGGGTGACCACCAGGCTTTAGTACGGCTTTCTTCGAGTGCGCGGGCACTCACTCACTCACGAACTCACGCACTCCCGATTTCATTCTCCTTGGTTGCGGAACCATTGCGCAGAAGGTTTCATGGCATTCGGATGACGAGCCGCTGTTTCGGGGGAAGTTTCAGGACTGCGCCGGCGGTATGCACTCGTCACTGCATGTGTGCATGAATTGGCATCAAGTGATTCCAGGACGCCCGGATCATCTCAGTCACACTGGGAGCGATGCGCAAGTTCCAGGTGGGTCTCAAGGCGCCCAGAAGAGGCGCGGGGTGTCACCGGTTCGTTGATGACGAGTAAGGCTCAGGCTGAAGCGGTTTCATGTGGCCAGGCGGCATCTTGAAGCCCGAGAGGGGCAGCGTGTGCAACTTCAACTTGGGCCACGGTCAAATCTGCACCATGGAAGGTGCCTTCGAATGCTCCACTTGCATAATGGTAGTCTCAGCAAGGAAGTGCCAATAACCTTTGCCGGAGTTGCTGGAATTTGCAAGCTACTTCACCTCTATCCCCCATGCCCCACGCTGCGTGGCGAGTCCCAATGCAGGACTCTTCCAGAAGCACTACCTGCACCAGATTGCCAAGGGGACGACACGCCAAGCTCGCATCAATGCCACTTTCCGATACATCCAGGAGCATGCAGAGGGCTGCCCCCTGAGGCGAAAGAAAGCTTGAGGCGAGCTCTTTGAAAGGTCTGTTGGCTGCGGCATTGCGCGAGAAGGCAGAGCCTTTGGACGCCTGTCAGCTCCTTCCAAGCACTTTTCAATCTCATCTCCAGCCCCTCAGAAACCAGTCAGAAGGTGTCTTGTGCAGTGCGGCAGCTCCAAGAGGGAGATGCTGCTAAACCTGGGCCCTTGGCCGGAGTTTGGAGGCTCCAAAGTTCCCGGAAGCTTCCTTCAGAGCTCTGGCTTGGAGGCTAGCACAGGCCGCTTTTTATAGGGCTTAAGAACAGGACGTCAAGGCATGTCAAAGCAACGCACCGTGGGCCAAAAGCAAAAAATAGTGCTACCGGCCCGCGACGTGCACTTAGGCTCTAGGATTGAGGGTTTACGGCTTTGGTTTTGGGTTAAAGGTTCGAAGGGTTTCCGGTGTAACGCTTAGGATGTTTCGGGGCTTAGGACAATTACACCTTCAACCTTAAGCCCTGAACTCGCGAGCCTTGCCTGCCTGAGTCGAAACTCGTAGCCCTGAAACCTGCGAAACCCCCCGACGCTGTATGAACACATTTGCTGGTGCACCAAAAACAGAGTAGCGAGGCTCTCCAATAAATCCGTGTAACTTTGATGTCCCTGAGAGGGCCCTCCGAAGCAAAGCCAAGCTTAACCCGGAACGTGGCCCAAGAACTGCTGCCCAGGCGCCTCCTGCAGGAGTCGAAGCAGCGGTTGAAGCACCAGCGGGCACACGCCGTTCATGCCTTATGGTTTCAGTTTTTTGAACACGGCCTGATTCTGGAAGTGAGGGTAAGACTTCTCAGCCCTCAGCCCTCAGGTGGTTGAGGTAGCGTTGTCGCAGTGGGAGAAGGGACAGACGAAGGGCCTTATGGTCCCCAGCTCAGTATTGGGTCCTGGGATGCGGCACGTATGAGCTGCAAGAGCTCAGGCCGTCGTCGTCAAAGACTGGCACAAGTATGTTGAGGTCCTTGGTCTTGCAATCCAGGATCGCAAAGGAAGCTTCGACCAGATGCTGACCAGGTCACGGCGTCAAACGGCCGCAAGATCCGTGGGGTCCTGGACTTGGAGTGGTAACGAGAAGTTGAAGCAACCGGTCAATGGTATACAGTCCCCAGCCCAAACTAGTCTAGAGTCTATACGTCGGAGCCGGGAATATAAAGTTCTCTTCACGCCTGGTTCGAGGCCGGAACGTTGGAGGAGCGCAGCTGAAGGTTTGCATCATCAGCATAGCTCAAGAAGCTCGAGGTAGTTGAACCAAAGCCTGTCGGTCAGCCCTGTTTCGTCCCGAAAGTTCTTGAAGCGAGGAGAAGCTCCTCCTGGCGACCTTGAGATTGTGCCTGCACGGCACGGGCCCTGATCTGTCAGCACTTGAGTGCGCGAGCTGTAAGCATAATTTGCAGCGGGCCGCCTGAGCCGATTCCTGAGGATGGCGAGGCCACCTCGACATCAAACATGCTCGAACCAGTGCGAAGGCTCCTGGGAAGACAACCTGTGAACGAATCACATCCAAAGTGCGCACAAAGGATAAGACAAGAAATATGTTGCTGGTAGTGATGAACGAGAGGAGCTTCGCGAGAGTCTGGACATGCAGAGGCCGGACAATGCTGATCTTACCAGACTGTTGGCCGCATTGCCTCGCAGGTCTTCGAGGGACTCATCTCACCAACTAGGGTTTTAGTCTTTCAAGCATCGATGGACGATGGAGACGTCTCTTTTGCGAGAGACGTCTTTGTCCGAACATGCCAGAAGGCCCTCGGACGAACAAGGTACTCTGAAGCACTTGGAAGTAGCTCCGGCACTGCTGCAAAACCTGGCTTTACAGACTAGGCCTTTAAGTGCTTACTGCCGAAGTACGCAAGTTTGAGCCGGACCCACAACCATCGTCTTCGAACACGGTCGTTTCAGCGTAGCGCTGCAGGCTGAACTTGGAACCGGCCTCAGCCAAGAAAGGCGCCGCTCTCCACACGAACGGGCCCGCCGTGCCGCAGCCGAGGTCTTTGCGATGTGGCGCCTCTGCAACTTGGAGGACAAGAAAGAGCAGGCAGGGACTTTGGTTTTGATCGAAGCCTTCCCATTCTTTTCTCGGGGCAGGCTTTCGGGCAAGTCGCCGAAATAAGCGCTATCGCCTTCGAGCTCCAGCAGGTTCGGATTCGTACTGTACTGCTTTGTGGACTTCTGGTGACTTCTGGAGTTTTACAAGCATCTTGTACCAAGGCCCAGACATCCTTGCTGGAAGACAAGATCCTGCTAGAAGGCAAGGTGGAGAAGGCTTGGATGCAGTAGTGCGGGACGTCTGCAGTGCCGTGGTCGGGCGAGTTTTTGTAAAACTCCTTTGCGCGATGCGAGGCCTTTGAGGCCCTCCAGAAGGAGCTTCAGACAAAGGAGGCCTGTGGACCCGAGTATGTTCGTCTCCATGTTCCAGATGAGCTGCACTAATGTGTGCAGGAGTTGGCAGCTGAGCTTCGGGAGGCATACAGCAAGCAGGCCGAAATGACAATTACACCACCGTCATGACGACGACGCACAGCCTAGATTACCGCGTGTGACACTGCGACTACGACGTGTAAAGATCCACTTTTGGAGTGACTCGCCTTTGCTCCCGCGCAAACTTCAGTTGAAGTCCGGATCAGAGATCGGACTTTGGATGATACTGTCTATCGAGTGCAAACGGATGTCTAAGAAAGTCAGTCTTTCAACAGCAACAGGACAGCAACAGCAACAGCAACAGCAACGACAACAGCAACAGCAACATCAACGGCAACGGCAACGGCATCGGCGGCAGCAGCAGCAGCAGCAGCAGCAGCAGCAGCAGCAGCAGCAGCAGCAGCAGCAGCAGAAAGACAACAACAACACCAACTGCAACTACTACACGTGCCTCCAGTTGATGTGGCATTAGATGGTGTGATGATACCCAGACAAAACACGCATGGCAATGCGTGCTATGAATGGTCAAATAAGAACGGCAAGAATACTCATGGCGCTTCTACGTGTGATTGC
Source organism: Symbiodinium sp. CCMP2456 (assembly GCA_905221635.1). NCBI lineage: Eukaryota > Dinophyceae > Suessiales > Symbiodiniaceae > Symbiodinium > Symbiodinium sp. CCMP2456. The sequence goes on from CAJNDV010023669.1 coordinate 91,016, forward strand.
ATTGTAGCAATAGTACTCGCAGCCGCAACAGTAACTCCAATTTCAACAGAAGGAACAGCAGTAGAAACAGCCGTAGTCAAACGGGTGGTAGTATATAGCAGCCCGAAAGTCAACAGAAACCGCCAAAATAGAGCACAGTTTCCTGCCCATGGGAGGCACATCGTTCTGCGCTTCTTCCTGACTTGTCTTGCTGCCATGATTGTGGGCGCTCCGCCCGCGTCGTGAGTGTGCGGCCTCGCAGCGTGGGGTGCAATCCGGGTTGGTGAAGGGCGCCTTTCGGGGTGGCAAAAAAACGTGGCAGCATTGAGGTCGATGTCGTTTTCTCATTCTCGGCAAGTATCTCAGTGCATGCAAAGCTGGAGCCAGGCCTGCCAATTTGACCTTTAGTCCCGGAGCCCGGCGCCCCAGACTACGGAAGGGAGGCACGGCATCGTCTACTGTACTGGGTTCCCTTTCCATGATGTCGGAGATATGCCTCGACACAGTGAGGCCATTACGCTCAACTCCTCCTTCAGTCAACGAGCTGCGGCGGACATCGCTGCTTCCGTTGCTTCGGCGAACTCGAACCGGCCAAGGCACGGAAGAGTGTGAAAGGGAGAGTGGCGAAGTGCAGAACTAGGTGGCAATTGGAGAAACTTTAAAATTTCCCTTATGGTTTCTATAGAGGTACGTATTCATAAATACGTTTCAGGGCCCCAAAACTACAACCCAGAAAACGTGCTCATGTTCACTGCCGCCAGGTCGCGAGAAGGCACTCCGAGGGCTGACGTCGTGAGCCGAGCGCGCTCCAGCTCTCGCCTGAGCAGAGTGTCAGTCGAAGCCGAGGCAGACGGGCAAGCCGCGCAAGGGAGAACAAAGGCACACAGAAGTTTCGCACGTTCTGGTCTGCCCGAAACTGTACCGGGCTCTGCAGGTTTGGCCTTTCTTGCCAGGCAGAGCCTCTCCTCGACCAGTGTGAAGAGAGGAGCTTGTTTGTCCTGGATGGGGCTTTTGCAGGTGTTTCAGGCAAAAACGGGGCATCGTCAAGTTCCGGTCTGCTTTCCGAGCTTTGGCCTCGAAAAGCTTGCATGCTGTCTCAAGCCAATAGCAAGCCAAGCTACGAGGCTGGACTGGGACATGGCCTACCCGCGAATCGAGGAGATGCATCGGACCTGAGCAAGCGCTTGCGCACGTGAGGTCTGTTGCATTTGGTCATGGCCTGCTCGTGCATGAGTTGACAGTTTGTGCTGCCGGCAGATCAAGCACGCGACGCAGCAGAATGACCGACAAAGTGCGTGCAGATTGGGTCCGATCCGAGATCCTTTGCACTGCTCAACAAAGACACTGCAGCAGCCCGCTCCCACGACTCAATAGATTTCTGCAATAGATGGTGTCCGCATGGCCTCAAGCAGTGCCTTCTGCTGCCAGCTGCGTGCTGGTTCTGCAGCGGTAGACCTCGATCTGGAGAGCGAGGAGGACCAGCAACGTACTAGATGTGAGACAGTGGCAAGTACAGTGCTAGACCAGAAATGTGCGCTCTCGACCAGGAGCAAGTATTGCCTTGCAAGAGATTGAAGGCTAGCCCGGAGCGCAACTTTGCAGAGCGAGGCGGGGCATACGCTGTGCATTTCGAGATCCAGGACAACTTGAGTGTCGCTTCCCTCCTCTCGCCCAACAGCGTAGTGGAAGCGTGCCAATGACCTCTCCTGCAGGCCGGGATGAGCCAGAAGCGAAAACTGATGTGGAGCCCACCACCGCTACACGCAAGGCGAGAGGCCATGCTGCAGACAAGGCTTTCCGGCTAGTGACTAGTGTCCCGTGCAAGTCATCGATGACAGTCGCTGCAAGTTTGTGTGCGCACACACAAGGTCTGATCTGTAAGGTGTGGAGGCATGCAGATTCGCATATCGCATTCATCTGCCCAGGCTCTGTCACGCTGGTGTGCCTTGGCGCCAGAGAAGTCACTGCGTGGTTGCGAGTTGACGATCGCCGCCCTGGGAGCTACCGCCGGCAGCCGCAGCCCGGCCATGTCCGAGCGCAAGCAAACACCCCGCCCTTTGATGCTTTCGAGATGTTTCCGGTTAGGGACGTTCTCAGACTCATGCATCATGCAAGCAGATGCAGGCTTATGCAGGCTAGGGCAGGCAGCAAGCTAACCAGAGGTGTGCAGCTGCGCTGTGGCTTGGTGCTGCTCCTGCGAGGCCTGCACGAATTTGTTGGACGGTTCGGGTGTACGAGACAGCGCACATCTGATGCCGTGTTGTCCATGACTTTGAGTTTTTCTTCCGTCTAACATGTGTGGGTCGCTCCGGACCGTGGGCGTCGCAGTGCTGAGCACACACATGCCTACTGCCCCGCTGATAGACAATTGACTAGGTTCAACAAATGCCCTGTTGTCCTGGGATGGCATCTGCAGTTGGAGTGCCGAGGCTACTGTCTGGAGCAATACCAGGGTCCAGGACAATACTCGTCGCACGGGGCTGTGAATATGGATTTGGAGACGAGCCAAGCGCAATTGAAAATTCATCCGAAGCTCTGACGTCCTAGAAACCTCTCGATCTCAGAGCCTCGGCGCTGGAACTTGCACCTGACTGTCCCTTTTATTCGCTTTTCTTAAGCATCAAATGCCACCTGCTTGCAGGCGATGTGCCACCCATGACATCGCACGAGGCAAGACGTTTTGAGGTTTTGCCGGCTGTCTCAATTGGCAGACAGCAAAATGTACACACCTAGCGAGACGGTCAACCGCATTGGAGGTGCTAAAGTGCTCAGGAATCCCCATCCCCCTCAGGTCGTGCGTCCTTAGGGCCAAGCTTCTTCTCCCACGCTCTCACGGGATACGCCTTTCCATCTTATTATATCTTATTTCGAGGCCGTGGCGGCTGCTAGTGCTCTACTTCGCGCTGGGGATCCGGTGTCAGAGCTGCACTGGCTCTTTCAGATTTCTGTCGCCGTGTGCACTGCGACGGGTTTCCCTTGCTTGAGGTGGCTGCAGCAAAAGCGCTCGGCCACGCCTCACCGTTAACGGCCACTTCGGAATAAGTTGTGTTCCGAGTCAAGGGTGTTTTGGTCTTATTTGTGGCTTTCTGGGCCCTGTCCTTATCCAGCATCGCTGCGGGTCTACGGCCAAGTCGCCAGGTGGATGCCATGGTCCAAGCACACGTCCGGCAAGTCTTCCAGAAGGACCTTCAGGCCCTCGGCCGCGGGACGACTGCCTGCGGTAACTTCCTGAACGTACACGGCGCGAGAGAGAGAAAATACGTACATATGTCTACTGTACAGTAACGTCTGCCGGTCGGTCTTTCGGACAGTAGGTAAGTAGGTAGGTACAGTAGAGACGGATAGGTAGGTAGGTAGGTAATCAAAGACTGTAAGATGCCAGGTGGCATTATGCCTCTTGCGACGTACTCCTGCAATGTTGCTACCCAAAAGCTCGAGCGATAGAATATCGGGCCTGGAATCCACCTCAAGATTTCCCGCAGTGCTCTGTTCGGTACATGCTGGAGTTCTGTGCAGGTCGTTAGACTAGGAAACTCTCTCACCGTCGGCGAGGCAGATGTGGGCGATCTGAATCATCGAGATCGTTTGCGGCTGCAGCTACGGCGCACGTCGGCGTTGCCCGTTGCTTTCCGGGCCGGGCCGGTTGGAGCACGCTTGTGCTGCTTGTGCTGTCGCACAGTTCATGAAACCTGCTTCGCTGCTTGAGGTAACTTCTGCCACCACCGCCGACCTGCAAAATCTTCAGGGGCAAGATTTCAAGGAGCAAACGTTGAGAGGCGGGTGCCTTTTCTTGCTACGAGGTTGTGCAAATATCCAGGACGGCATGGACTTTGCCGCAAACCCCATCTGCAAGGAGAAGCGGCTGACAGCATCTTTGGGCAGCCTGGCGGTTTGACAGTCCTCTTGTTTCACATCGCTTGCAGCGCCTATGCCGGGCTGAGACATCCTCTGGCACGCAGTAAGGTGACTGCCATCTGCTTAGTGGTGGGCTGATGTCCGCAGAGCAAGCTGCCGCGGATGACACCTCCAGGGCTCCCGACTGCGTGGTGGAGCTGAGCATGGAGCTGCTGGGCTTCTGCAACTGTAAATATCTGTAAATCATCGGTTCCTGGATGACAATCTCCAAGAGAAGGGGAAGCCCCGGACCATGTCAGGAGCCGCCCTTCACCACCAGTTTCACGGCTTTTCCTCCACAAGCTCATGGCAAGGCGGGAGGACTCGTCTACAGTGCCCGAACTGCACCGTACAGCTCTCATTCGAATTTCAATTGCTTTGCTAATGCGGGCAACTTCTGATGTGTGTGCCATGCGCCATGAAAGCAATCGATGCAAGATCCCAGACTAACGCTGGATCGTCCTACTCGATCATAATTCGTCGACCAAGCAACTGTAATGGCTGATGGACGCCCTCCACAGCGGCACACGTAAAGACTCTCATCCAAGGCAAAGTGCACGCGATCTGTCCAGACGGGCAGCATCGTGCTATTCTTCTTGGCTTGCCTGCTGATTGCATTGCAGAAGAAGTGCCCTCGGACAAGACGTCAAAGGCGCCATTGCCAGGCACTTGGAACTAAAGGTTGGGAGCATGTCGCACTGTCTTGCACGTTGAGTCGGTATATTGCTGTGGCATCGGTCGGCGTGCAGAGGTCCCAGCAGCTTTCATTCAAGTGCAGCCTTCTTCGCCGCACCATCGAGAGGGGCCGCCTCTTTGGCGGCGGTGCAGCTGCAGTTGAGGAGGCAGTTTGACATGCCGTTTGCATGCATTTCTCGGCAGCATGGTGTCGAGGCTCTCCAGGCCATCTTGGACTCCAGAGACGCACTCGCAACAGCTGCGGCCCTTCGCTGCCTCCTGCTAGCTTCTTGCCCCATCCTCTACGACTCTACGGACTCGTCCAGGGGTGTCTCAGTGAAAAACTTCCCAGGCTATGATGGACTCGGTGCGGCTTTGGAAACAGCGCCCAGAGCACGTCAGCTTCGCCACCTTGTCCATGTAGACGACTCAGAGTGCAATCAATCAATGTCCCTTTTTGACTCGGGGTCGACGCAGGACTCGCGTGTCCGTGGCCCGCCGACCCGAGGCTCGCGGTGTTGGCGGCCAGCCTGCCATCGTGGCGGCCGCCAGCCGCGCTGCGGGCAGCCTTGCTGCGCACTGCAAGCGCTGCACAGGCTGCAGACCAGCCGGAGTGGCTTGGACTAGTCTGTGCGCTTCTGCCATGATGTATCTTCATGTTTGTTCCGCATGCAGACACATAGACATCCCGTAGCTAGACAAATCCTCGGCCTTTTGACATGTCGTCGCATCTCCGAGCAGATCCCGCAGCGCGCAAAGGTTTCGGGGGGATAGGCAGAGCGGCAGGATAGAGATTATACACGAATGTTCCGATTTGCATAGCCAAACGTGCAGGAGCGATTGATCTAGCAATCTACGAGTGTGGTGAGAGAAAGACACCTGCAAATCGCACATTGAGCCATGGCAGACATGAAAGAGATGACTATACTGCAGCCGGATGACTTCCATCATCATTTTCGTGACGAGCCCTACCTGGAACACACAGTGCCTCATGCTGTGGCTCAGTTCTGCCGTGTGCTGGTGATGCCCAACCTCGTGCCTCCGGTCACAAACACAGCAGCAGCCCTCGCTTACCGTGAGCGAATCTTGCTTCGTGTTCCGAAGGATGTAAGGCCGGAAGATTTCGTCCCTTTGATGACGCTCTACTTGACCGACAAAACGTCGCCAGAAGAGATTGTGAAAGCTAAAGAGAGCGGGCATGTATATGCCGTCAAGCTTTACCCCGCAGGAGCGACTACGAATTCAGACTTCGGGGTTACAGATTACGAGAAGATCATGCCGGCGCTGAAGAAGATGGAAGAAGTGGGTCTCCTGCTCCTGGTGCATGGTGAATCCACAGATCAGTCCATCGACATCTTCGAACGTGAGCAGAGCTTCTATGAGACCGTCATGCCTATGATTCTCAGTCGGTGTCCAAAGCTTCGTGTGGTTTGTGAGCACATCACATCGGCAATGGCGGCCCGGTTTGTGGAAGCGGCCGGGCCAAATGTGGCAGCCACGATAACGGCGCATCATCTCTGCCATAATCGCAACGCCATATTCAAGGGTGGCATTAATCCGCACTACTACTGCTTGCCTATCCTCAAAACAGAGCAAGACAGGCTGAAACTGCTGCAGTGCGCGGTGGATAGTCCTAAGTACTTCCTAGGCACGGACTCTGCGCCCCATGGAGTCGACAAGAAAGAGTGTCCTTGCGGCTGTGCCGGATGTTTCACGGCACATATGGCTGTGGAGCTCGTCGCCGAAGCCTTTGAGGCCATTGGAAGGTTGGACGCCTTGGAGGACTTCGTGTCCAAGCGCGGGGCCGCCTTCTACGGGTTGCCAGAGAATGCTGGGAAGCGGGTCCTCGTCCGAGAAGCCTGGAAGGTGCCGGAGAAGTACCCTTTTGGCGACAAGGTCGTGCGGCCACTTCGAGCGGGCGAGACAGCGACCTGGAAGCTGCGGCCGAGGCTTTGAGTTCACGCGGCCACCTCTTAGGTTCTTAGATTGCCCCGAAAGGAGGGGTCAATCACGTTTCGGGTTTCGATTCGTTCCATGCGAAGGCGTTGCTCCTGTGAGCTCGAGCCGCCGTTGCAGATTCCACATGTGGCGAATCTTCCTACGCCCAAAAAGGAGAATCTCGAATTCTCGTGCAGCACACAACAAAACGCCTCTTCTGCTGAAGTTTTTGCAGCGGCGTTTCCTTTCCTTGATCAGGTCGTACATGCGTTGGAAGACTTGGCGTAAACCCAGTGGCGGAGGTGACGATGGTCGGTTTGTAGCCTGGCATAGCATGGCGGATCGCAATCTTGCATGGCTGCACAGACGCCGTTGTCTAATGCAACCAGGACTGGACCACGGGTGACGACGAAATGGCAGACATTCGAAATTCGTTGCGCTTGCTAACCAGAGGCTTCCTCTGTCTGTCTGCGGAAGAAGTCGCCAGGCTTTGACCCTTTGGTGTTGCTCTCGCAGACATTGCACGTTTCAGACACCGTCGCGGGACCATCACAAACCTACTGACCGGAATATCCAAGGCCGGCATGATGTCCTGCCCCTGAGCTCGCAGTCTGGCGTAGTGCTTCGTTCAGCAGCCTATGTCGGGCAAGGCTATGCTGATGCCATGGTGAATCGGGGAGGTCTGCCGATCTACCAACTGCCACTCCCGAGAGCTGACCTGGAGGCCGGAGAGCCGGAGAGCCTGAGGCGACTGAGGCGAAATAGGCTAGCGGCGGCTAGCGCCTCTGCAGGAAAGGCTGCCCTCCGACTACCGCCTGGCAGCAGCCTCTTGTCTAAGTCTCGAACCGCGAGGCACGCGGCCGAAACTTGAGGGTAAAGTCTCGAAGCAGGTGGACTGCTCGGTGGTGCCCCACCTGCCGCTGCACCTCCAAGCGGCCCTCCGGAAGCCACCGCTCTGTGAGAGCACTAACTTGAAGGACATACGAGAGAGGTCGAATTTCGGGGTGGAGTGGTCGTCAGCTCTAGCCTTGTTAGAGGTAGGTCTACAGGATTCTGCAGGTAGGAGCCGATGAGGGAGTGTTTACACGATCATCCCATACTTCCCCCCCTGTGCATGTGTGCCACAATCTTCGGAGCCCAGAGTGTGGCAGGACTTGCACTTGCGCAACCTCCGCTTTTTCATTGAACAGTTGCTCGGAAGCACAGCTCTCCAATTTTGATGGAGCTTCCGAAACAATACAGCCCATTCGCCAAGTCTTGGCACTAGATTGATTGGCTGGAGGACTCAGTTCAACACCCGGCATCAGAAGGACTTGAAGCTACGAGGCTACAAGTGCCGAAAGTCTTGAGACTCGGTGTTGACGTAGACGGGGCTTTGGCGTTGAGGCGGTTACATCGAAGCCGGAGACATGGAGCGTATCATCAACTACATGGACGAGGTCGGAAGATGTGTCCTCAGTGTACAAGCCCGATCATTGGGCAGCACTTTCCAGGAACATTTTGCTGCTGGCCGCGACCTAGCAGAAGCAAGAGCGCTACCAGATGACTCGGGCGTGCAGAAGTCGAATGCAGAGGGCTTTATCAGCGAGGAGGAGTGCCTGGGCTTGATGGCGCCGAAGTCAGAGAAGTGCAGGTATCGTGCTTGCTCAAGACGACAGGTTCCAGGCAGCCGACTGTAGGTAAAGACAGAGTTGTGGTTTGTTCAGAACGTTCCGCAAGGACACTGCAAACATACAACAAGCTTTGCCCAGGTGTCATCTCCAATCCGACCGCTGTCGTGGCCTTCGCACCACCCTGGTGTCTGTACAAAAGTTTATGTTGGCCGCTCGGCCTGAAATGTCGGCTTGAGTTGCTCCCTCGAGGTTCCATGTAAAGAAGATTAGGCATGAGAGTGTTGGGCAGAGTCTTTGGGCGCGAGGTGGTCTTCGGGGCTTGGGGGGAGGGGGAGGCATCAAAGGGCTTCTCCCGGACCCTTCATTTTGCACCGTTTGGGGCGGTTTCTCGGATAGGTCTGTGGCAGGGCTTTGTTTTCACTAACAACAAATCCCGGATTCATACTATGCCTGTTTCACTTGCCTTCCCGGGAGAGAAGAAGAAGACGCTGGAGGAGGAGGAGGCGGTGGAGGTTTGTACTCATTGCACTCGGCTGGAGAGCACCAGTTGCTGATGTGAGATCCGGTGCCAGCCTCGCTAGCCCATGAGGGAACTCAACAACAAGGAGGTGCTTTAATTAGATGCCCGTGTCCGTTAATTAGCCCTTTTCTACTTTCTAGACCAGAGCTGAGTGGCAGTGCTGTTGCTCCTGCTTGGGTTAGTGTTTTGGGGATACGTGGTGAGTGCTTTGTGGCTTCTACTTTCTAGTGTATATACGTGCTCTGAGATGTGATGCAGAGGGGCTGCTGGGGTCTTCTGATGGGCTTGTTCGTTTTTACAGGCGTGAATCAGGCTGGCGAGCTCGGCGAGCCCACCTCGTTCGTTTCCCTGGTGAAAGAAAAACCTTCATTTTGCGTTTGTTGATTGCTGGTTTCAGCTTGGGAGACCGGATGTCCATCGGGCAACGCGAGCCATTGAGTTTACATTTTCGCAAGCCACGGGATTGCAGAAATGAGAGGGCGGGGGGGGGGGGGGGTTGGGGGGGCATACAAACCGAGCTGCACGTAGTGGTGGGCCACTGCTTCTGCAGCGCAAGGTCTTTCAGCAAGGGAGCTGGGGCTCGGGAGAAAGGTGTCGGTGCTGCTACTCGCGTTAACGCGGCTCCGCCCGAGATGTGGTGGGGCAGCCGGTTCGGCTCAAAAGGCAGAGCTTAACAGCCGTTGAAATACTGGCATGGTGTTTATCAACCACTTCCAGGCAAGTTGTTTGGAGTTAATCTGTGGCCCAGGCGGTGTGCTTAGTTTGAACGTTATGGTCAGTTATGTCAGTTATGGCCGGCAAACAGCAGTCATCGCAGACATCTACGGCGTCTCGAATGCTCGAAATTTTGGCAGTGATTCACCGTGATTCACCTCAGAGTTCATGTGGCATGGCTGATTCCGATCTTCGATGCAAATCCCAGTGAGTTGCCAACAGTCAGCACCTGGGGGATCGATGGCGAGATGTGCAGGCCACGCTTGTTGGTCAGGAAATCCGGATGGTTGATCGGGAGTCCACCTTCTCAGCTTTTGCATTCAGAATGTTGCTTGCTGGAGGCCCCAGAGACTGTTTCTCCCTCCTCCAGCCTCTCTCTCTCTCTCTCTGTCTACTGGTCTGCCTGTCTGTCTTTGTGTTTGTCTGTCTCCCTCTCTGGCAGTCTGCCTCTTTTTTCTTTCGCGATGTACGGAAAGCCAACTTGTTCGGAATCCAGAGGACCTTCAATTCCTGAGATCCACCTGCCAGCTTAATTTTAGTTGAGATAGTCGGTGGCGTGAAACTGGGGAACATGTGCAAAAGCTTGCGGAACGAACGATGCCACAACATTCCCAGCTTTGGCTACTGTTTTGGGAGAATGACGGCTTTTGGCTTCTGGTCACTTCTGCATTCGATGCTCTCGCCTTCGTTCGCCACCGGCTTGCCAAGGCGGAGCCTCCCAAACCAGCGACGGCCACAGCCAGAAGGACAGCCTGACAGCCTCGTAGAGCATGGACACAAAGACTGTTCGGAGCATGGGCTCAGCTCCTCCCTGCGCCGCTAGCTTCCTGTCTGCCGTCACTTTGCATCTCCTGTTTCCGGTGGGCATGGGACAGCAACAACCGACTTGTGTCCAATACATTTCGATTGCACGGTTCGGCAGATAACCAGGCGTGGTGGGAAGAAAAGCTCCTTGGAAAGTGTGCTGGTTGTCAATGATGACAGCTCTCGTTTGGAAACTGGGCTGATTCCAGACTCTGTTCAGAGCATGTGGTGGCCAAATGTGCGAAGGGTTTGAGCTCGGGATCGTATTTCAGGACGCATTTCTCAGCCTATTCGGCGCTTCCCGCGAAGTGAAGGTCGCCGCGGACCGCAAGGCTCCTTCTGGTTGGCTCTGTGGGCACTGACTCCTGGATTTATGGTAGGACGGCCAAACCGTGCGCGTCACCTGCGCTCGTACCGACCGCCTCGACCAGCCGCTCCTAATCCAGCGAGCGCACAGGGGCCAAGGACAAGCAGGAGCTAATGCGAATGTGACCACAACGCATGCATGGGAGTTACTGCCAGCTCCATGGCCCTCGTGCATGGGTGCTTTGAAGGAGACAGGGACGAAGCCTTCCAGGAAGTTGATGAGACTTCTTTGCGGGAGGCAGCCTGGACAGGAACGCATCCCTCGTAACTGCACAGCCAATCATGCTAGTTGCATTCTCGCAAGGCAGCAGCCCGTGCATACTGCAAGTCCTTTGCCGACTCGAAATGCAGCCTGCCGTGGCCTCCGATGGGTTTCATTTGGACGGTTTCTGGAAGCTTGGCTCAAGGAGAGGCGTGCCAGAAAAAGGGCGGGCCGGGGCCGGTATAAACACGAGTTGGTGTGGAGCATGCTTTGGGATGTGCAGGGTATTGAACCCCACTGCACCCAGATTTCATCCGATGAGGCCCGGTGCAGCTGCGTGCCGAGAGCAGTTCGGCAGCCGAAGCTTTGCGCTTTTTCGTGGCCGGAGTGGAGCGTCTCGGATAACTCTTGGACTTCCCCCCCGTCCGGTTGACCCCGTTGTTTCTGCAGAGAGGCTCTGGTGAAAACTGTTCAAGCACCGAGGCTGCCGCCGTTTGACGCTGGACCTGTCCTTTGCAGATGTCGGATGCCGTCGAATTCGCAGAGCTTGTGTGACGAGGCGATTCGCCCAAGAGCCCGATAGCCCTTACGGTGTCTTACAGATCCCTGCTCAGCGCTCAGGACTGCGCGCTGCTGTCCCAGGCTCTCTACATCGACTCCCGGCTGGATCAGGTGAACCTGCTCGCGCAGCTCCGCAGCCGCCCGGCCTGGATGGCCCAAAGAAAACACAAAAACACAGATTCGGGGCTTTGCATGCCTTCGCTCGTGAGCACTGAGGTGTGGCTGAGACCTTGCGCAGCTCTCCAGGTGAAGATGCTGCACCCGAATGGCTAGAGGCTAGAGGAGGGGTGGGATCACGGCGAGGCTCCGTGTGATTCGAGTCTGCCTGCAAGGAAGCTCTCGCCAGCAAGATACCTGGGTGCATTTGGCAAGAGGACCGCATAGCAGAACCATGCACGTAGAATCTGAGGAATGAGAGGTCAAGACCAAAAGCGTGCTAATTAAACGATTGAGCACTTGTTGGCTTTTGACCGAAAGCCTCGATGCGTTGGCTTCGCAGATCTATGCTCGCCTGCTCTTGGAAGAAGATTTCGAAGGCAATCCATGTGCTCCTTCTGCAGACAAGCGCAGGGTTGTTGGCAGAGTTTCCTTCCGGGGGCGCCCAACTAATGTACAACGAGGGTGCCTGTACACCAGGCTGCTAATTTACATATTTATGGTAATGCACGATGACCCCCCTTCGTCGTACATTATTACAGCAGCTTCCGCACGACGGCAAGGCACACCCCAACAGCTCAAACAAGCCCGCAATCCCTTTCTCTTAGAAGCCTGACAGAGCCCTGCCTTGCATAAGCCGGCCGAATTGTACCTTCTCCAGTCAGGAGGTACAATTCGGCCGACCCGGCCCCAGGGTACCAGCGGTCGTACCTCGCGGAGCCCGGCCCCGGGGTACCTGAACACTACATAGACAGACGCCCCGAACCCCACCTGGCAAGGCACCCTCGCTTCTTTCTTGAGTCACAGAGACACAGAGACACAGTGTCTCTCTGTGTCTCTGTGTCTGTGTGTCTGTGGTCTCTGTGTCTCTCAGTGTGTCTCTGTGTGTCTCTGTGTGTCTCTGTGTGTCTCTGCGTG
>CAJNDV010023669.1:103455-145941 GCA_905221635.1 Symbiodinium sp. CCMP2456
GCACCACAACCCTGTGGAAAGAAAAGCGAGAGAGAAGAGAGAGAAGAGAGAGAGAGAAGGGGGGAGAGAGAGAGGGAGACAAACAGAGACCCAGGGAGAGAGAGAGAGAGAGATAGAGCCAGAGTGAGGGAGAGAGAAAGAGCAAGAGACAGGGACAAAAGAATGGAGAGAAAAAACACAAAACGTGGTGGCCGAAGCGATGCTGATGGGCAGAAGGGAGAGGCGGCCGAGACGCTCGGTTTGAGGAGGTTTTGCGAAAACTGAACAATAAAAAGCTTGATTTGGCACCGAAAACCCGTGTTTATGTACAACCGGGGCCCTTGCGGAACGTACATTACCAAACCCCGAAATGCACGAGCAGAGGTAGGGCCCCAGAACTCTAGTTAGGCCCACCCAGCTTGTATGGACGTTGACTTCCTGTCGGCTGGATCTCGCAACCGCTGCACATCCAAGGTCTGACGTTGTCGCCTGCGCATCCATATGCAGGACGATTGGTTGAACGTGTCTCGCCAGCTGCTTCCGAGAAGATAGTAAGATCAGGCACCCTTTTTCGCATTGTCTTGCTCCTGGCATTCCTGTACCCCTGGGTGCTTGAGCCTGGGCAGCATGGAGCACTAGCAGCACACCCAAAGCTGAAAGCCCAAGCGCAGTTCCGTGGCAACTCCCAGGCTCCGACCAGCAATGACTTGGCATTTCGTATCACTCGCACCTCAGATATCTCGGGGTCCTTGCACCAACACCTGCTGACAGCCGCTCGGGGCAAATGCGGCATCGTGAAGACAACCTCAGGCCCTTCTTGAGAAATCTGACCTCTCCGAGGTGGTCAAAACTCTGGCATATCAGGATGCCGAGGGTCGCTTGACTCCTCGGCCCAAGGCAGTGGAGGCGGGTCCTTTCTTAGATTGCTGTACCGACCAGCCCACGCCTGTTTCCGAGGCGAGGGTGACCACGGAGCTCTTCCCTTACCAGAAGGAAGCAGTGGAGAGACTGCTGCAAAGCCGTCACAAGGGATCGATGCTCGTAAAAGAACAGAGTCCGTTTTCACGCGAAGTACATACGGATTTTACACGGCTTGGACTCGAGTTCGGGGGGGCTACTGTATGGGTTTATCCCACCATCAGCCATGCATATCGGATTCTAAGCAAAAGTTAAAGGTGGCGTGTGCACATCGCATGCAGAGGAACGGATCTTTAGATGCCTCGAGCTTGGGCGCTGGCAAAACGTTGGTGGCTGTGAGTTCCCCGGCCACGCAGTTCAGTTGCCGAAAGAAACAGTTTGGTGCCTTTACTGCGAGCTTTGCCGCGCAAGCCCCCAGGCTTTTGCATGTTCCTGGCCTCCGCACATGGAGGAGGTCAATTCTTGGTGTTGGTGGCCTCAAGCTCACTGATGGAGGGTTGGCGGGACCAGCTCATCCAGCACACATCAGGCCTGTCGGTATTCAAGCCATCTGCTGATGTATAGTATAGTAGGGAGGATTCACCTTGAAGGTGTCCGAATTCAGTTGCAGCAAGAGAACGGTGTACTACGTGATGCTGCAACCTCGGTGTTGGAAGTCTGCTTTTGACTTTCGAACCTGCCTCCGGTCCACTTCACTGTCCATAAGGTTTCCCAGCGAGCTTCCAATCAGGCCGCGGCATCACCCGGCAAGGCTTCGCCCGGCAAGCGCAAACGCTGTGTCCAGGACATCGGTTGTTTTTTTTCTTGTTTTCTATCGATTTGACCCCTGGACCGGTTCATCTGCATGCGCGGCATCCTGATATGACGCTGACCCTTGCATTCCGTTAAAACTCCGCACGGACAACGTTATCCTTGCTCCGATTTACTGACACGGGTTCGCACACGCAAAGATTATCCATTGTCGAAGGCAGTTGCGACTGATCCGTGCTTTGTGGGCGAAGTGAACCCATCTAGAAGTGTTGTGCTGGGCCGCAGGACACGGACGCAGAAACACTCTTCGTCATCACAACATATGCGCGGGCAGCTCGACACCCTTTTTGCTGCACCTGGCTGCTCGTCGTGGCAGCATCTTGGAGGCACTGACGGTAGCCGCTGCCTCAGCGATCTTTCATGTGGGAATTTGATTTCTGTAGTCCCCTGCCTGTGTGCTGAAAGCTTGCTGAAGAGTCTTTCTCAAGGATGAATGCTTGGCACTTCAGAACACGGACACTTTGCAGTGCACGGCTGCTTGGCGCCTGGTCTCGCGATCCTTGTATGGAGGACATCGCCCAGTGTGAGCTCACTGACATATCTCCTTCTTGCTCTGTTGATCTGCTCGACCTCGGGCGTTCACGCATCGCTAGGACACTTCATCTCGGGTACAATGTTCCGAAGGCGTCGAGACTTCTGCCTTTTACGATGGATCATGAGCTCGCCGTAATGGGAACAACCCTAGACTCTTCACTAAACATCTCTGGACCCTGCCCCCTAGGCACTACAGTGATCTTTTGGACATGTTGAAGATGCTGAGAAGCTCTATCCCTCTACGCGCGGAGCATCTCGTTGTGAAACGTTCCTGCGCTTTGCGTTGGATCCGTGGGCGGAAATTTGATTTACTGCTAGCGAAAAGCACAGCTTGCCACTGCGGCCGAGGTTCGTTCAGGCATACTTCGGTGCTTACCTCATCAGCTATATGCGACCACAGCGGAGCTGGCAGACAAAGCTGGTACCTCTTGACATTCCAGCTGCAGTGCAATCCTCCTACCTGGAGGCATGGTCATGCCGAAATGATTGCAATACTAATTTTGTGCCAGATTGAACCAGTGTATGTGGAATTTGCTTGGATTCGGCCAACTCTTGGTATCGCTCTTCTCCAAACGAGGTGGTGGATGAATGCCGTGGACGTGCAGCACAGAACTTTGTTAAAGTGCTGAGCCGAATGCGGCGAGTGTAGCTGGGAAGCAACATGCGAGCCTTCTGTGTTGGTGGGCTTTGCATGAACATGTCGCAGCTCTCATGCTGATCCAGGCTGAGCACAGCGGTCCAGAACGATGCCAGGCCCCTGGCAGAGGCTGTCTGGCAAACTGTTCAGCAATTGCGGGAAGAAGGCCAGCGGCGGATCCTCCAAAGAAGAATTCTTGATGTCCTCTTGTCTTGAATCCTCTTATAAGTCGACTACATTCAACCAAGCTCTCTCCGCGGACTTGGAAGGCCGGCGTCCCTTGGTCTTCGCGTCCACGGAGCGCGAGGCCGATGCGCTGGTTAGGCACCTGGGATGCGCACGACGTTACCGACGGCGACACCCTGTGCACTGCCGTGGCTGTGACATCTGCAGAAACTTCAACAAGTTCGCGCAGCCAGGCGAGCCCCCAACAAAGTCTTCTGACATCTCTAGTTCTTGCCTGTGCCACCGTTTCAGCACGAAGATGAGTAGATTTCGTCCTATTCTTTTTGAAGCAGCCTTGTGGCCTTATGGGCTTGCATTCTACCACCCCCGCAGGATGCGAGAAGCTGCCTCCCGTCGAAGGTCGCTTTTGTAAGTTTCCTCGATCGCCGCTGGCGGTCCGGTAACAGTACATGTTCTTATGCTGTGTGCCCTTGAGCACTGCCAGGCTCCGAGAAGGGCGAGGAGAAGGGTGACTTTGTTGTGGCATACTTAACAAAGCTTGTTCGGTTAGGGCGTTTCAACAGTACAGGCACTTTCAGTCGGCTTGTTCACGGCACTTTTCAAGAGGGCCGCTGCCGTTTTGGCAATGAAGCTTGCGAAGGAGCTTCTGATTTTCACCGTGGGTTCGGATGCTGCCGGCCTGAACCTGCAGTCTCTGGGCGATGCGTTGATCCTGCGCACTTCGGCGGAGGTTCAAGTTGAGTCGTGCTTTGAGCTGCTCGCGTTCAGACAGGTCTTGCATCTTGTTTCGCAGCATGACCGGTCTGCCACACCAAACCCTTTGTTGTTCGTCTTGTCGCTGTGGTGGTGGTAGCGACGATGAGGAGAGCGAGAGAGAGAGGGAATCCAGAAATCCCGCGAAAGCGGCGGGGGCGTGGGTTCCGCTCTGTTCCTTAAACCTGTCACAGAAGCTAGAGACAGAAACAAACGAAGCAGAAGAAGAATTCCGTAACAGTAACAGCAGGGAGGAGAATATGAAGAAGCCTGGCCAATTTATCAGATAAAGAAAACTTAAGAAGAGGAATACTCATAATAAAGACAATAGGGAGACTGCCAACAATAAGACAAGTTCAATGCTCGAAACAACAATAGAAGTACGTTGTGGTGATAGTCATAGGCAGAAGCAGAAGCAGAATCAAAACAATAAGGTGCATGAGACGGACAAACAGCAAGAGTAGTAGTAAGAAGAAGAAGAACAGCGTACTCAAGCAATAGTCATCATAATCAGAAGGAGACGAACAGCAATGCATCGTCACTGCATTAATTGCCAGAATGATCAGTATGGTCACACTACAATCAGATAATGATGGTGATGACGATGACGTGCTTGATGATGGGGATGATGATATTGAGCAGGATGGTAGGGATGAGGCAGATGGGGCTGGCGATGTTATTGTTGCTAACAGTACAGCCACAATACATGCTGTGACAGTTCCATGAGCTCACGGTTTCATCCTCGCGGCCTTCTAGTGAAGGATGCTGGGGTTTGAATCCTGTCTGGTTAGAGGCTTTGGGTTTGGGGGTTTGGTGTTGTAGAATTGCTTGTCCGGTGAGCTGCCTTTGGGCGTTCGGACTCTGAACTCTGAGCCAAGCCCAGCAAGACCGCAACGATGCAAACAAGATCACAGCCGACATGATCCGATCTCTATGCCCTCCTTTCGAACCAACAAGAGCAATCGTCGCGATAGTTCATCTAGACAGTGCTTCATGTCTTGCCTTAAATAGCAGGTTTTGGTTCAGTCCGTTCTGCGGCACGGTTCCGGGCCGAATCGATGCACACTAAGTTTTGAACTTTGGCCGGCTTCTTAACTACGATTACGCAAACAGAACACAGCAGGACTGGAGCTGGAATCAGGAAATTAGGCCTTCCAGGCGAGCCTGTGAGCGAAAGGGCGAGTGCCAGTGTTCCACGGTGGTTGGAAGCGGGGGAGACTAAGCCTGACGAAGCCAGCGGGCAACGAGCGTGCAGTGAGCCATAGCGTGCCGGTGTGTAACAAGGTGTCGTCTGAAGAACGTGGTTTCGATGAAGACGCTTCGAGTGTGCAAGTAGGTTCTGGATCCCGAGGACCAGTACAAATGGACCAGCTGGTGCAGATGATGGGTCGGCTAGATAGACCTGGACAGACATCTGAGCAGCTATGTCGGGCCATTCTGTACATGTGTCTGGGCCAATTTCTGCCTCGAGATGTCTCTGCATTCGGACCATGCCTGTGAATGAAGCACTGCATCCTGCCCTTCTGAGGAAGCGCACACACGAGGAAGCTGCCGCTCTGAAAATTAACATGCGACCACAATCCAAGCCTTTTTGGATGTCTTGCCTTTTTTGGATGTCCCGTCCAGCCTATCCCGCTCTTTCTGTATTGGAAGGTCTAATTAGGCATGTTGGTAGAACCGGAGCCGTCCTACTCCTTTCAGGAAGTCGCGCATCTTCAGAAGCATGCTGCATTCTGGAGCTTGCACATCAAGCCCATTGCGCGTCTCATCGTTATGGCCACTGCTGGTGCTGCAGACAACCGGCAGGCGGCATGTACGGAAATTGTGCGACTGGACATCGGGTACATTCGTACTCCGTGCTTTTGTTGGATGCAGGAAGTCAGCGAGAGGTACGACAAGCTCCTGGAGGGAGAGCAAAAGCCAAAAGCTGCAGCTTCTCTCGAGATCGCGCAAGCTCCGGAAGAGAAGGCCGCTGGAGCCGCTCAGGTCGAATTGGTGAGAGCTGTGTGACGCAGTTTGGGGCGAGGCCGTGTTATTAGATAGAGTTCCTTTGCGTAGGGCGTAGTGAGCCGCTTCGTGGGAACGGTCCGTGGCGTCTTCGCCAAGGCAGTGCCAAATTCTGAAGTGTGGACGAGCCCAGAGAACTTCGGCAAGCGATCCTGGAGCACATTGTGCCTAGCGAGCTTTGGCATATTATATGTGTCATAGCCCAACGGAGTGTAAGATGCTGAGCCTGAACCTGAGCTTGACTACGAAGGCACTCCGGTACCACGGACTCTTTGTCGGGTTGCCGGGTGCTGAGTGCTTGAGCAGCCGAGGGCTGGGCCTTGCGCGAGCCCAAAGCCAGGCTCGCCGGCAAAGCAATCACCCAGCAAGCTCGCCTTCCGTCAGGTCCGAGGTGCCCCGGCCCTTCATCCGGTCTGAAAGACCTTTTTAAAGTTGCTCTGACGGACATGACAAAATATGACCGAACTTCCCAGGTGACTTGCCAGACTCGTCACCGCTGAGTACCATTGACCTCGAGCCCCCCATGGACGTTAAACAGCAGCTCCCGCGAGCCATGACGCGCCAAAGTGTTCAGCTTGGGGTGCTCCGGTCTGCAAATTAACAAGACTATTTGGGGGATTCCTTATTATAACTATAGTATAATATACCCCCAAACCCTATTCTAATGATTTACGCTCTTCAAGTCTCATCGGTATCAGTTGCCTCTGCTTGCACAGGTGGGCTACCTGATCCAAAATGATGAGAGATTCAGGCTGAGCATCTGACCGTGTGTCCAACCAGGGCACAGAATTTCCAGCAGAGGCACGTGGTCCAACTCATCGGGCCACCGACCGGCATTTTGGAGCTGCTCGGCAAAGACAGGCCAGGGCTTGCTGTCATCTTGTGGTGCCACACAGGCAGCTTCCGTGAAGTGCAGGCCGGATCCCTTCACGACTCTGGTTCAAACAGTGCCGCGATGCAATGACCAACTTGCACTGCATGTGAGTGAATGCAGTGCAGTGCTCCGAGGTCTGCCACCAACAGCTGAGTGTGCGAGTTTGCCAGGGGATGTTTGAGCGACTGCTTGGACTCTGTGGAAACCGAGATGCTCGGCTGAGCACTCCGCTGTAGCACCGGAGAGTAAAGGTCTGTTGCGCGAGTTGGTGTCAAAAGGGTGCTTTTGAAACATTTTTCGGGCCGGGTCCCGTTTGACGGACCTCCAGTGCTTTTGGGCCCACGCGGCAGCTTGTCAGCGAGCCAAGGACACGAAAGTACTGCAGCCAGAGCGCGTGGCTGGCGAGTCTTGCGACAGGCTCCTCCGCACATGCCCTAGGCCTTAGGTGTCAGACAAACGGGCTGAGGTGGCGGAGTGCTGGTCTCATCATTTTCCTGTGACGTAGGATCGAGGTTGCCAGGATTTCAGCCACCCTTTACCCGAGACCCCACAACCGAAAATGGTGTGGTTGAATGGCTTGCAGTGGATTCTAGTGCACTCACAGTGCCGAAAGCCTCACCGGGATCTGAGTCGTCAGGATCCGTGAAGTCGCGAAGCTGTCATACCGGAAGCCACTTTGGTGGGCAAATGGAGCGGAAGCAGACGAACAGAGACTGAAGAGAGTTGCCCCCCAGGTCGCTCGTAGGGAGGGCCGACACTACCCGCGCAAAGTCGCGCGAACATGATAGGGGTGCTGAAGCCTTGAACGAGCGGATTTCGTTTGGGGTCATGTTGTGCGAGAACAAGCACACCCCATGACTGTCTATGACCATGGAGATCTGCACACGGCTTCGCAGCAAGGATTGAGTACATTCAGAAGATTGCTCAGCGCTTTTTGGATGGCACATTGAGCGGCGAAGTTTTCGAGGAGGCACGTGATTTGTTACTCTTTGGGAGATATGAAGCACAAGCGGCTCTTGAGAAGTCGATGTGCTTGCGCAGGCCTCTGATGGCGAGCTTCGGCAGCGCCTGACCCAGCTGCCGGGCATTGGCGAATGGACACTCGAGATGTTTCTCATCTTTCAGCTCCATCGACACGGAGGAGACGTCGTTCCCGGCCTTGGGGCTTTTCGGTGTGGAACGTTTGTGCACCGTTGCGAGATGATTTTCTGTATCCCTTGCTGTCAAGAAGATAGACGAGGCAGCACTTCTCAGGGGTGTTGCTTTTTGTAAGGCAGTGGCCAGGGATCGGGTGGGTGAGTGGATGCGGCTAGGGTTGCCACATGCTATGCTTTCGCGAACTTGTTCACGAATGGTCAGGAATCCCGTACGGGGACGTTGCCATCCAGAGCGCGATGAAGATGATCTACAACATTGCCCCACCAGCCCACATAACCACCAAGAACGAGGAGCCTCGGCTGCCCTGTGTCTGCCTGGCCTTCAAACCACAGTTTTAGATGCTCCAGGTCTCATGGATGCCCACTCGCCCACAAATGGAAATTTTTGCCAAGCGATGGGGGCCCTTCGGCAGCATCGCATCCTTGTACATGCTGCGTGTGGCGGACAATGTGAATGCCGTCTTCTTGCTGCTTGCCTGCAGGCCAATGCTCGTTCAAGCTCTGCAGTCGGAACACGTGTTCCGCCTTATCTTTCAAGCGACTTTCCTGGCACCTAGGCCTGACTGATGCCCTTGATCTGCAAGAAGGACTTCGTGGCAGGCCGCACGTGTAGAATGAACATGAATGAACAACCACGGGCACGAACAGCAACAGCAAAGAGCTGCAGCTCGATGAGCTTGTCAGATGGCCGAATATCACGATGCAACGTAAACTCGGTGCCACGTGGGAGCCAAAAAACGTAAACTCTGCAAGATCCAACTGCTGCTTGGGATCGAGACCGAGTATTTTCTCCTTGTCAAAGCAGACCCATACCATCACTGCCAGGTCTGGGTTTGTACAGATTCCAGTCTGCGTGGCCTGAACCAAGGGCGCCACCGTTCAGAGTCACGTTTTAGAGACGACGTTGAGGCACATGGTCTCGCCTGATCAGGCACAGGGTTTTGTGCCAGGCCTGCTCAAGATGTACAGGAGCGAAAAGGCATGCTGGTACGGTAGGCCGCCCTGTCGAAACTGACTGTCGAGATCTCGTTGGCTCTCGGGACAAGCTGATGTGGCAGCATGTGGCAGCGGTATGTCGTGTGACTCCTCCTTCATCTTGCTTGTCGTGTGTGACGAAATCCTCTGTGCGTTCTGTTCGTGGCTGAGGATGAAAAACATGGCCGACGGAGAGACTCCAAAGGCCTGCCTGGCTCTGATGCGGGCTTGTTTCATGGTAGGGTGGTAGAAGCTCCCTTTGCCATGCAGGCTGCCAGCGCCCTCTCCAGCAAAGCCCGGATGGAAGCCGGGGATGTCGGGACCGCGGATTCAGGCAGCCCAAGCCGTGTGTTGCGGTTTTGCCAAGGGCGAGACAGCGGAGCGCTTCGAGGCTCATCCCCCGGCATTATCGAGGGTACATGTGAGGATGCAGGGACTGCAGAAAGCCTGGGGGCACGGCCAGCACTGTCAGCCCAGCACATTCAGACTTCCTGTGATCTTCGTTTGCCTGTGCAGCGTAGTTGTCATGGCTCAAATGTTACCAACACAATAGCCTGGGTGGCTGCGGCAGCACCCTGCCGCCCGACAGCAATTGCAGGGTTGTGAGACAGTGAAGTCGCGCATACTTGTTGTTGTTCTTGTCGTGTAACCTTCTGCTCATTCTACCGCACTGCCATCAAGAAGTCTCCCTTCATTCTCACTTAGCATGTGCCCAATGCAGTCATCACCCCAACTCCCACTGCCACTCTCACAGCCGCTGGATTTGTACTTTTACCACCACTACCACCAGCACCACCACCACGAGTGGCACCTTCATTCTCTTCCAGTCAACGCGTCAAGGCCGAACTTCGCAGGGACAGGTTTGGTCACAGGATAGCGCGGCTTGGCCCAAACAGTAGCTGCCGCTGTGAGATTGCTGGGTTTGTTGTTGCATTGTAGTCGGTCCTCTACTTACATCTGCATGGTGTTGAAAAGGTATGGCCTATGCCACTACCTGGAAGCGTGCCTTGGCCAGCAAGGCACATCTGACCCGACGTGGAGTGGACCGGAGCAAGAGCAGATAGCAGTACTGCGATGCGGAATATTGGATCAATGTGGCTTGAGATAGGAGCTACCGTGCCTGCCAATATGAACCTCTCAACGACATTGCTCAGCTCAATGACACACGGCTTGTGATTCTGGGAGCAACATGGAATGCTAGAAGAAGAAGTTCGGCGGGCAAAGCAGCAACCTCAACGCCACTGCCGCACACGTTGTTGTTACATGTTGTCCAACCTCTTAGTAGCAAGCCTTATCCTTTTCATATCTTGCTGTTTTGTCGCATTGTCCTCCCTTTTGCAATGTTGTCGTCGTTACGCATCACAGCGGTCCTTCTTGCCACGTTTGTCGATGCTCAGACGTTAACGTTCTAGCACACATTGCTGCATGCAGTGAACCTTGATCGTGTCGCCTGCATGGGCACATGAGGTCGCGCCGGACCAAGTTGCACACCAGCTTTCCGAGACCCTGGAGGAGTACCAGGTGCGACGCACATGGGAGAGTCAGCCAAGCGCATTGAGGTCGGCTGGCCCCTTGCCAGTTCGTGTGCTCGCAGTCTTTTGATGCCAGGCCAGCCAGACGGAGCACATTTCGACCCTTAGCTTGACTACCGTAACTTCGGAAGTACAGTGCCGCCTACGAACTGGCGTTGACGACTGGTCGCCAAGGAAATGGATCGCGGAACAGGAGGCACGAGCTGCCGAGGCCGGAAAGCCTGCGGCAGCCCATGCAGAAGTCCATGTGTGATTGAAGAAAAGCTGCCCGACACTCATTTCGTGGAACTGTCTGATGCCAACAGGAGCAGTCGCTGCTTGAGCAGCTCGTACGAGAGTCGCTGAACCTGCCTCCGGCGGCAGACACACGTGACCTGGCTTCCCTGGGCATCCTTTGACTTGAGGCCGATGGCAGTAAGGGTTTCATCATCATTTTGCGAGTCGGCTCAAAGGGGCGTTGAAGTCTAGTCTAGTGGCCGGTGGCCCGCCATGGCATCTGAAGAGACGGCAGAGAGAGCTGGATCTATGCAGGCACCTCTGCAGATTGCAGACCGGATATCGGCCCAGGGCATGCTAAGTGACATTTGGGAGACCCCACGTGTGCTGCGTCAGCTAATTCAGGCACATCTTAAAGATGGCAAGGTCGACATTCCGGGACTTCGAAAGCCGCTGCCTGAGGCCCACGGCCTTGCAGGGAAGAGTCCGCTGGAGATCCTCGCAGAGTGCTCTCAGAGCCGCATGTCCGAGAAGGGCTTCTGCCATAGGCTCACCGTGATTGGCTCCGGAACCTCATGGCATGCCGCGATTCTGGCGGAGTACCTCATCGAGACGATGGCGCGAATTCCTGTTGAATCCCAGTATGCTTCGGAGTTCAGGTATCGCGAGCCAACGTTGCGAACAGGCGACGTCCTAGTTGTTGTGTCAATGTCAGGAGAGACAACCGATGCGGTGGAGGCACTTCGCCGTGTGAGGAAAAGTCCCAGTGGCACTGGTGTTCTCACTATCGCCATTGTGAACCAGTTGGACTCCACCCTAGCCAGAGAGTGCGACTTTGTTCTGGATGTGTGTGCTGGCCAGGGGGTGGGCGTCGCATCAACGAAAACGTTCTCAGCAACCAACATGATGTTTGTGCTCCTCAGCCTTGCCCTTGCAGACGAATGCGGTCAGATTGGCGCAGAGAGGGAGAGCTTGGTTCAAAGATTGCAGGAGCTCCCGGACAGCATGCAGGAGGTTTTAGACAAGGAGGCCAAGCCGCTAGTCACCGAAGTTGGCGATCGCTCCATTGAGATCGGCGAGTGTCCATTATGGGACATTGGCTGTCAAAATGTTCTGGCAAGAAACTTTATCTTCTTGGGACGCGGCTTCAACTTCCCAATCGCACTGGAGGGAGCCATGAAATGCAAAGAGTTGGCTTACATACATGCAGAAGGTTACCCTGCCGCAGAGATGAAGCATGGCCCGATTGCCCTCATAGATGAGTTTATGCCAGTTGTGGTGATTTGTCCGAAAGCAGATGCCACTTACGAGAAAATAAAGTCCAACATCGAAGAAGTTCGAGCTCGAAATGGTGCCACAATTGCGATTACCGAGAAGCACAACCACGAGCTGGAGAAGCTTTGCGAGTACGTCATTGGAGTGCCGGAGACACATGAGTACCTCATGCCGTTGCTTGCCATGCTTCCGCTGCAGTTGTTGGCCTACATGATGGGGATCCTCAAAGGCAACGCCGTCGATGCCCCGCGTGGCTTGGTGAAGAGTGTCTCAGTCTCAGTGAGGGCCGACAGCTCTGCACCTGGCGGCTACGTAGCCTCCTACTGAGCCGAAAGCCAAAACCTGAAAGGAGCCTGCGCCCAAAGGCGCCGGACTCCGCTTGGGAGGTCGCAGCTGACATTAGCGCAACTCCTGTGGCTTTAGAGCTTTAGAGGCTATGAATTGCTTACACAGCAAGGGCAAATACCTGCAGTGTGCAAACGTCACGCTGGCCGAAAATGGCATAACTTGCTTCGTTGATGTGTCTTCCTTCCTTGACATGGTCTGTACATGTGCGCAGCAGCTGTCGCATCTGAGGAGCGCGGGGCGATCAAGGCAACAGAGCTCACAGCGAGGCTGTTGGGATACGTAGAAGTTCCTGCCTTTGCAAGTGGAGCGCCCCTTTTCCGCAGGTCGAAGATGTGTCCTCCGAGGACCTGGAGCTGCTGGTGGTCGGGCATGGAACGACCAATAAGACGCTTAGCACGGGATCTGAAAGTAGTATGTTGTAACTTGTTATGGAAGGAAACGTATTTTAAGTAATATAGACGAATGGTGAGCCACCGCAGGTGCGTGTTGGCACCAGGTGCAGCTCGAAGACAACACAGCAGCCAAGGATGTCTACAGCTGCTGTCGCTGATTCTGGCGAAGTGCTCGCATCGCTTCCAGCTTCTCTCAAGCGCCGCGCATGGAAAGAGAAGGGTGTTGTTGCTGGTTCACCGATGACGATATTGTCTTGCCGACTTGTGGCCAACTGCTGACCGGATTCAAAGTGGGATGGCAGTGACTAAGGACCTCCCTTAGAAGACATGCTGCGGCTCAGCAAAACAGTGCCTTGCTTAGTTTGTTTTAGTGGACCTGCCTTGACGAGGGTCATGTGTGCTTGACGTGCTTACGTCCTGTTGCGAGGTTTGGAGGAATGGGCAAGACGCCACGAGATGCTCCAAAAGCAGGCGCGCTGAGCCGCTGAGCCAAGCTGCACCTTCCTCGGAGCTTGCGGTCCCCTGCCCCGTGCCAGGCCTACATTCGGATGCAGGCCTTGCTGCGAAGATCCGATGCTCAAGGCGGTGGCTGTAGTCTGCAGAATCTTGCAGATCTGCGGTGCGTGTTCTGGAGATCACCACACCAGCCTTTCAGCATGTTGCCTGCTCGACATCCTGAAGCTCGTACTCTTATGCTCCAGCTGAGCATCAGGTGTTCTTGTTCGGCCCTATGTCACGGGAACGAGGTCGTCGCGGTCACCAGCCTTCGCAGGACGTCAACCCCCGTTCTTGCCACGTTGTTCGAGCTCAGCCAAGTGTCAGGTGTCGGAATGGGAACTTCAAGTCTGCTCAGCCATTCCGCTCACCGCGGCCCTGATATGCCGCGGAGGGCCAGGGGCTCAGGTTGATCCCTATGCATGACGTCAATGCACGCATCCTCGAGCACTGCTGTTCTGAGTTTGCTTGCGGTGTCGAAAATCGCTACACCTGAGGATGTCGGTGAGACAGGCGGGACACCGGATGTGCAGTGCCTGGAACGCAAAATCAAGAGAGAGGCTAAAGCTGCCATGACGTGCCATCAGCTGAGTGGTCCTCGGGCCTTTGAGAAGCTGAGGCCTTTACCTTCCAAGAGGGTGAGCTGGTTGCCTTCCACCAACGAGATGCATTGGTGCAGGTCAGCTTCGATTTCGGCGTTGTATATGTATATGTAATATATATATATATATATATATGTCTGTATATATATATATACAGACATATACTACATAAATATATAAACATATAAGTTTTCTAATTATCGGCTCGGTAGGTCAGGAACTAGGAGATCAGTTTTCACGATCATTGATCCGTGGCCATTTTGGCGATCAACCGATCGGCCCAGATTTTCGATCGTCGGCGTGGGGAAGATTAGATCCTTCGACTGTGCAGCCATGTCGTTCCCCGCAGCAGGTCCCTACCGCGGACCAAGCTCCCAGCCACAGGTTCCCCAGTTCGGACTGCCGCGGAGACTGCCACCCGCTGTAGATGCTGGCATATGGGGCCTCTACACCATCGTCGCCACCCCCCGATGACCAGCCTGTTCAGCTTGGGTCAATGCTTTCGCGTAGAACTGTGGCCCGAGCTCATGGCCGCGGCTGACTGTGCTGATGTCAGCCTGCTGGACCAGATCATGGCTGGTACGCCGATCGCCGATCGTGGGCGACGTCGCTTCGTTGGGCTGCCGACCGCAAGCCCCATGCTGACTCGATCGAGGTGGAAGAACTTCGCTCTAGGGCGTGGCGACAAGGTTCTGAGGGCCGTTCGAGCCGCTCCGATCACGGAGCACTAAACCTAACGTGGAAGAAGGGGCCGAGGTGTGGACAGCGCCACTTCCAATGGCATTAACATGGCTACGCGGCTACCGTGGTCACGGAGAAGCTCGAGCTCCCTTCCACGGATGCCAACGTGACGGCGATCAAGTGGCTGCTATCGCGGCTACCGGATCAGGTTGGGTCTTAGATGAAGGGCGAGCCTATCGGCAGATTCCGATATCGCCGGCTCATCGGGAATGGAGCGCGGTCGCTGTTCAGGATCCGACCACTGACAGGGTCGCCTTCTTCGTGATGGTTGGCCACTCGTTCGGGTATCCGCGGTTTACAACTACAACCGCCGCGCGGCGACCATCACTGACATTCTGAGGCGGGTCTTCGCTGTGAGCCGTTTTAGCTTCTGCGACTACGACGACAAGTACGGGTTCGAGCCCTCGAGCACGGCCGAAGGAGCGTTCGCTCTGGCAGAGCAGGTCCATTGGTGGTTGGGCCGGTTTGACCAGCAGAATCTACAGTTGTGCTCTGACCCGACGATCCTGGCGGCCACCTACGATCTCGACCAGTACTTGCTCAAGATCAAGAAGTCCCGCCAGCAAGAGCTGTTTCCCCTTTCAACATGCAGCAGTTGGATCACGGTCGTCTCTGATCGAGTTTGAGGGCCTGGGAACATCTCTTCTGATGTTTTCGTTCGGATGAATGTGGAGCGATCGCCAGCTATCCGGCGCGCACCTGCGGCCGTTAGGAATGATGAAGTTCGGAGATGTTCGAATTTTGATTTGTGGCCGACTCCCACGTTGCGGTTCGCACAAAAAGGTCTGTGTGCGATCGTTGGCTGTTCAGCGAGTTAGCTGGTTTCCAAATTGTCCATCTGCTAGTTTAGGAATTAGGAGATCAGTTTTCACGATCGGAAGAACAGCCCTGATTTCTTGATCTGTTGCCATTTTGGCGATCGCCGAACAGCCGATCGGCCCAGATTTTCGATCCCGCCCACTCCACCCCATTGATCTTTTCGGGGGGATCTGATGGCTGATCGTGTGGGTCTTCAGGCTCTCGCATATATGGTACCTACGACGATCTGTGTAGGCCGTGTGTGGACTGCGGTCTTTACGGGGTATGTGTCTCGCGGCCGATTGGGTGCCGTCCGAGAACGGACCTCAGGGGCAATCGACCCCCCGTTTGCACCTCCTGCGATCGACGAATGGAGCTCTGCCAATTCTGTCGTGGTCTGCGCTGGGTCACCCCACATGCTCATCGCAACCGGGATGCTGATGCTCAACTGGATCCAGCCATGGCTCGGGTGGCTAAGGCTCCCAAAGGTATTCACATGCCTAAAGTCGTTCCCTGGCACAGAATTCTGGTTCAGTCCGATGGTGCCGTTGGCCGAAACCGAAGGCAAAGCCGGCTGCTGCTGATCCTCAGCCCTTTTTTGGCTCCGAGACTTGAACGGGCAGATCCTGCTTCTTTGACAGATCCGCGGCCCAAGCCGAAGGCTTTCGCCGCGCTGCGGCGCGATGCTGCTTTCGAGGAGCTGATCGAAGTCCATTCAGACTCCACTCCGGATCCGGTCGAAGACGTTTTATTTCTCGCGATGCTTTCGCTTCTGTTCCCGGGGAACATATTTGAGCTGACTCCCACGTTGCCGTCGCACAAAAAAGTCTGCGTGCGATCGTTGGCCGTTCAGCGAGTTCTCTAGCGGTGTAGATCTTGGAAACAGATATATGTACTGTATATATATATATGCCTATCGATCTATCTATATATCTCTGTACCGAGTCTACCTATTTATCCATGTATCTATCTACGTATCTATCTATCTATCTATCTATCTACTTACCTGTATATTTTTTTGTCTATCTATTTATCTATCTATCTATCTATCTATCTATCTATCTATCTACTTATCTACTTTTCCATCTATTTGTTTATTTATTTATCCACCTATGTATCGATCTATCTATCTATCTATCTATCTATCTTTCTATGTATCTATTTGTCTGTCTATCTATCTTATATTTTTATTTGTCTATCTATTTGTTTACCCATCTACCTGTCTGTTTGTTTATCTATGTATTTATCTATCTGTTTATCTATCTATCTATCCACTTATCTATCTGTTTATCTGTTTATTTATCTATCTAGCTACTTTTCTCTCTCTCTCTCTCGCTCGCTCTCTCTGTTCCCTCTCCGTCTCTGTATTCGAGGTGCATCTTCCTCGTCTTGGACGACCCGGACAATTTTTTGATGGGCAAAGCTGCTTGTCCCAGGAAAGTACAGCTTGTAAACGTCCTCTTCCGCAGGCACCAGAGCCTGTAATCGTAATTCCAGCTTGACGTTCATTGCTGTCCGGAGTCCAAGGTCATATCCGCCTTTGTGGTGGCCACGATCCTGCTAAGCACTACGTCTTTCATATTAGAGCCACCCGGAAAGAAATGGCGGCCACTTTCCACGGAAACACAGCATCCCCTCCTTTGCTGAGGTCGATGCAGTCCTTTGCGAAGCGCCCGGATCTCTGCGAGGCCCTGCGGGCGGCCGGGGAGCCGCTGACGGTCGAAGCCTGCGAGCCGGTCCATGGCTCAGCCACGGCCCAGCCGCAGCTTGCAACAGCCTGCAGCAGCCTGCAGCTGTCAGTCGCTGTCGAGATGCACGGGCGAGAGCTGGCCCGAGGTGCCACACGAAAGCTTCTTCTACATAGAAGCAGCGATTCAATTGCATTAGACTGTTAGAGTGCGAGTGCAGCTACATACTTCTGACATGGGACAACGCTCCCCACCCCCGTTTTACCAAAGGCATGCATACTTATCTTCACTGTCGAATACCTTGTCGCGGCCTCAGAGTTTCCGACACGAGGGAACGGCCCGTCGGTGATGAAGGCCAGAACCTAGCCTGGGGTTGACCTGTGCTGCATGCTGATTCAGTTTGTTTCGGTAGCTCGCTGCATCGTCTGCTTGCAAAGCGGTGGAATTGTCGCAGCATGACTGATCATGACTGGTCTGAGGCTCGCCTGCTCACTTGTCATGCGGAGCCTGCGCTGGGTGAGACTCCTACCCTCCGGGTGCTGCACTACGCACGGTCGCGGGCTAAGACTGTCTAGGTTTCCGTCTGATGTGTCGTGTGTCCAACATTGTAGCCGTAGGCGATCGTGTCGGCGCCCTTTCCTTGCGGCCTGAATTTGTCGGTTCGTCGATACTCTTAACCCGTGGGTCAAAGACTTCCTCAAATATGAAGCCAACAAACTTCTCAAGAGGCAGTTCTTACTGGTTAGACAGTTACATCAAGGAAGGCGACAAACTAGAGGAAGGTAATCTTTGGAGCAGCCAAAATCGCGCTCAGGATGCCTTTGAACATTGTGGACTTGTTAGTGGCTTGTCTTGAAGAAGCAAGCCTGCTTGCATTCTGTAGAGGGGAGTCGCGCCGGTTCTTCCTTCCCGAAATCCGAGGCAGTGGCCCCCTTCTATTTGGGGTTCATCATTGGAAATTCCGTGAGCTCGCTACGAGTGCTTCGGTTGGCCCGGGCGGCCACCTCAGCTTGCTGCCTGCGATCCTCCGCGCAGTTACGGCAAGCGGTGTAGTCCGCATTCATCTTCAGTTGCTTGATTTCGCACTCATGGCAAGGTGCTCAGGCTCTTCAAGCTCGCCAAGCACCATGGAGGCCCGGCGCAGCTCTACAAAGCCATTTCATCCGAGTCAGCCAGTCACCTAGTCAGCCGAGAAACCTCAGCGAAATGTTCACAGGCATGAGGCTTTGCTTGGAAGCAATGATGAGAAGCGGGTTTCCATTGGCGATCCTTATGCTCGGCTCTCAAGCATCCGGTCGTGACATGTGGCACTTTTGTAAAGGCACATACATCCAGAGTCACGATCAATCTGTGGAACAGGTTCTTCAACGTGATTGTCGGCATCATATTCGCCTGTGTGCCCTGGCCGGCTGTGTTGTTGAGCTCCGAACACATCGCGGCCTACGAAGCCGAGAAGCATCGCTTCCATGGTGTTAAGGTCATGTTCTTCGTTGAGGGGCAACGGTTCTCGGTGGCGGCCTTGGCCTGCGTTCCCTGCCAGTCACTTGCGGTTCGGATGTCAACACTCAGGTCGCCCCACAATTCACACAGCCCAGGACAGACATGTTCAACAACACTGCATCTTGGGCTGGACTGGGCGTTTTGAGTTCCATCCTGGGTAAGAATGGCATTCTTCCGGCCACATCGAGCTGGGTTGCAGTGGCTTCAAGAAGCACAGCATCACGAAGATCTTAGTGCTAGGCCCCAGGCTAAGTAGGTTGTCTATTTTGCCTTCCAGGAACTTGAGATGTAACTCCAGCACAAGTGGGAGCTTAGGTGCCTACTCATTCGCACAGTCTTCTTTCTTTCCACACGGCATAGCATCATAGCATTGCGATATTGCACTTTCAGTCTGGTACAGTTACATAAATTTGCATGTGCTCAAGGTGCCCGCGCCATTTCCCACCGGGGTCTTCGTGCGCATCGATGCACAGGACTGCTCAGAGCTTCACTGGGGCTGGTTTGTCAGTGCCGTTTCCTGCACAATTGGCAGGGCGAGCATGAAGTTCAGACGCCTTTTCGCTCGATACCGATAGCTCTTTGGTGGGCTTTCTCGACAATGACCACTGTGGGTGGCACGGACGCAAGATCCAAGAGCGAGCTGAACACTCTGTCCACGTCTTTGTCTCTGTACTTTGCCGCACTTCTGCAGGCTACGGTGACATTGTTCCCACGACACTCCCAGGCTGCGAGTGAACTGGACACATGTGCTCCATGAGTCGCTAGCCATTGGAGGTTTCAGGAAGAGCTGTGGCTGTCTCGTTTGCCCTGTCCCTGCTTGTCAGGAAAAATAGTGGGTGTTATGTGCTTCTATTGTGGAGTCGCTGAGCAGCACTTGAGCCAGCAGTACCGTTCATGAGGCTGACCCCTTACAAAAGGAGGCAGGCCCGCGCTTCTGTCGGATCCCTCCAGTATCCCAGGTGATCCTCCTGGCGCTGCCCATCGGAGTCTTGAGCTGATACCTCAGTTTGCCACGCTGAGCTTCGGAGCTTGAGAAGACAAGTGGCCCAAGGTTCGAACTTCGAGAATGCTTACTCACAGGCATCGTCTCTTTCGAATGGCCGAAGGCTCCACGACATTGACTTGGAGTGTTGCCCTGAACGAATAGTCCTGAGTGGCCTTCCATGCAAAATCCGCTGAGGCTATCCTTTCATGAGCACCTTCGGAATAGCACCACGAGATCCACAAAGTCTCCGGCCCAGACAATCCGAGACAGCGCTTGTGAAGCCAGTTTGCTTCCAGCAGGACTTGCCAGGTTTTCACCTGCAGTCCCTTGTGTGTCACATGAGCGAGCTGTGATATCAGCAAGAGGATTTGCGCAGAAAGCAGTCTGAGGTTGGAGCCACATGAAGCTTGTCTCAAATCATGAGTTCTGGTCTCCTCCTAGCTTGGAGGAGAGGATCAAGAAGTTTCCCAGGTTAACTACCTCTCATGTCTCGGCACGAGCCATTTCGAGCGCACAAACTGACGTGAACCGCCGCAGATCCGAAGGCCAACGCGTCCGTCGAAAAGAAAAGCATCTCAGGCTCAGCAGATGCAACCAGCTCGGGGTTCGCGCTGGTTTCCGGAAGAAGAAGTCTCATGGAGTCGGCAGTGCCCCAGCACAAAAGTGAGAGGATTATCCATGCAGACACGCGCCATCTAGAGGTCAACTCGCATGTCAATCCCACGGCTAAGGCTATTCCTTATCATGAGCGATCCCGGATCAAGCCGTGCATCCAACGTGGCCTCTCGGTGGAAGTGTTGTGGTTGGTTGTTGCGGGTTGTCACGGCTGCAGTTGCTTGGCAATGAGTTTGATGCTGATGTACAGACTTGGGCTGCAATATGCTGCAAGGTGTCCTGGTTCGTTACGGCAGTGATCATGGTCGCCACGGCTGCTCGGCACGTGTCGCAAAGCGTCCTTACACGACGACCTCCCCATGTGGATCTGTCGGAGCTTCCTGGCTGCGGAGGTGTCCATGTTGCTCGAGTCCCTGCCCGAGTTCAATGTTACCCCGGCCGAGTGCAAGCCCTGGCCAGAGCGGCTTTGAATGAACATGGATTTGGATGGATTTGGATTCTACCAGTAGATCCTGGCAACGCTACTTCTAGTTCTGTTCTCTTTTGGCTTCTTCAATCCCTCAGATCTGCGTGTTGCGGCCGCAAGCGCTGATGATGGATTGGTACACAGGGTGGTGTCAGCCAAGGATAACCGTTGCAAGCTGCCGTCCTGTTCCTCGTCACTTGCCTTACATCAGTTGTGCCACGTTGGAACACAAATCGTGGATGCACAGTGTGGCATTCATGCGACTGATTGGTTTTGGGGAATGAATGGAAAGCCGACTGGCAGGCCCTGCGTTTGAGTATGTGGAGCTCGTTTGCATGATCGTCTTCACCATAGACTACGTGCCTCGTTTGAGTGCAGATGCTTCGGTCAAGGGAAGACTTCCACCGAAGTGAATGATTTGGCAGTCAACACGGGAGAAAGACATCCTGATTTCCTTTGCACTTGTGGCTGATTCCATATAGAACTCAGTGCATGCTGACGAGAGCGGTGCTGAAAGAACACTGGATGGAGATATTTCAATGATCATAAGTTGCGCTGTTAGACTGGCAGTCCAAAGCCAAAGCTCCCTGCCTCAGGTGCTGCGACTTGCATTGGCGGTGCGCTTAGTTGCCCTGTAAACGACTGCAGACGCTGTCTTCACTCTTGTTCAGCTTCACTCGATGAGACGTGTGCAGCTCCTCATGGACTTCGGCTCAGGTGCATCGTGCATTACCCCAAGACATCGGGCTGGTGGAGAAAGAAGCCCCGGCACCCAGAACACGGACTATGAAGTCATGTGTAAAGTGCAAAGATACGAGACGAGATTTGCAACAAGTGCTGTCGAACGCGGCTCTAAGGTGGGTCGACTAAAGATGACTTGGAAGTATGCCTCCTGTCAGCATACATGCAAGTTTAGTCAGCAAGTGAGCCACAGGAAGCAAGTGAGCGACCGGTGTGCGCTCAAGAATCCTGCGAAGTTGCCTGACAGTTGGCCATGCTTAACGGGCCGTTGATCCCTCGGAACCCAAGGCAATACAAGTGCTGAACCTGGTAGACTTTTTCGCCATTGCGCCGTACTACATCTCTCTCAGTTCCTTGGGTAAAGGGAGCCTTTGACATGCCCCTGCCTTTGAGTTCTTGTGTTTCCTCTTTCGTTTGCCACCAGCCGATCAGAAAGAATGGCGACAGTCCTGTGATCTGTCTAAGGCGGCTTGTATCAGGGAAGCACCGCCGCACTTCGAGTGCTGCGACTGGTGAGGGTGCTGCTTATCTGGAAGATATTATGCGGATGGTAGCATCCGCTGCCGAGGGAGACTGGTTGAATTGACAAGTTGACTGCAGCTTAATCTCACAGCGGCTTGGTCATGAAGATTCTCATGCAAGAAGATCACCGGGTCTTACAAGAAGTTCGTGCAGTGCAGTAAACCCGCCTCGAGCATGTAGAAAATGGAGAGCATGGAGGTCTTTGGGAAGTGCTGCTCTCAGGTTTCGCTTGCTAAAATCTCCAAAGCTGCGAGACGGTCGCTGCCCCAGTCGTGAGTGCGTAGCAACCGTCCCGCGACTTGAGCTTGGAAGCATCGACGGTGGCGAAGGCGTGGAAATGATCATCAACATCGTCGGGCCCGGTTGCACGAGATTGTTCTGCTTGAGTTTACATGTCAGATTCCAGCTGCACTTTCCTGATGAAGTCCCGTCACCCTGAAGGGACTCGTTGCCTGGAATTCTGTCCGTGTTCTCCTTGACGAGCATTGTATGCATTCTCTTTTCCTCCAGCCTCTGGATCGCCGAGGGGACGTCCCTTGGCTGCATCCTCTTGCGAAGCATTCGGCGTTCAAGCTTTCCGGGCACACTCAGGGAGTATTCTGTCAGCGCCTTCCCCGATGAGTACCCGCTTGGGGTCTACGTCAGGCCGACGACCCTAGATGGCAAAAGGCCACAGCCTGTCCATGCAATGTGTAGCAACGCCCCGAAAGCCTCGCAAGGGCAACTCTCAGATCCCGCACTCCAAACAGGCTTTGTGTGCATGCCTGGAGTGGTAGTATCTCCCGAGACAGTGGCCGGAAGAGTGACGACCAAGGAAATATGGATATGGCCTCTTGAGCTGAACCGGAGAAGTGGTGATTGAGCCAGGGGTTGAGACACATTTAGCAAACTGACGCCATTGCTTGCGGACGAAGCAGCCTGAAAGACTTGACTGCTTACACTAGTCGCAGGGTGATGCGACAAGGCAGGAGGCGAGAGAACGCAGGGCGTTAGAGTACAAAATTATTTAGGTTGCTGCAGGGGTACTTCCGTTCTACACCTCGTCGAAGTCCTGAGTTGTTGTTCAAGTTTCGAAGTCAAGCAGACTACATAGCTTGACCGTTTGGTAGCATGAGAGCAGTGGCCCACACACACTCTCGAGTTCTGCATCCCAGGTGTGGAGCCAACCCCGTTCACTTCAATCTCCCATTGCTTCTGGTGGTTCTTTGTTACTGCTACCCGGCCACTGGTACTCTTTCAAGTTGTGCTTCACGCCTGACCGGCGCATATGACCAAGGCTACAACTGTTGGTTACGGTGGCTCGGTAGAAAAGACTGTGAAGGAAGACTGGCACTTGTGTTGATGCAGTTTATCGCAACTTTAAGGAGATGAATATCCTACGACGACATTAGGAAGGCTCACGGCGATTGGATCCTTTTATGCGCCATCCCCGGCTACCTTTTCTGGCTGCAGTGAACTGGAGCGAGTGCGGCCGCAATAGGGGTGAGTGTTAAGATTTGCGTGTTCAGGCAGGAATTGTGTTGGTGGCAATCAAGCTCACAATTGTCGGTGCGGCCCTTGGTTTCGGGAGCACATGTCTTTTTAGCATGCTTTGTGTTGCTTCGCTTCGCCTTGCCCTACCTTTGAGGCCGTGCCTTGAAAAGGCAGTTTCCACAATGGAATGGACAGGCCAGTTCGGGCTGGTGCACTGCAGCCTTGTCTGTGGGCAGTGTCCATGCTGACTTGTGTGGCCGGGATAGAGAGTGGTGACAAGCATGCCCCACATGTGGTCTGTCGTTTAGAAGTGAGCAGACCGGCCCCATGCCAAAGGCAGTTTGCACACTCTCATCCTCAATCCCAGTATAGACATTAGCGTGCACAGGCCGCATGAAAGAGGCAGTGCCTTGGCAGAATGATGCTGTCGCTGGGGAAGCAGTTGCAGGCATGTTCGACATGTTGTGTGGCTTCCAGAGGTTTAGGAATACAGATCCAAATTGATCCAAAGGTTTGCTGGACCATCCCAATTGCTGTTCTTGCCAAGGAATGTATGGTATGCATTTTAAAAATGCAGTGTGAAGTCACTCTAACAGTTCGAATTCGATGCTCGGGAATCCCGCAGCATCCAGCCGGTGCACATAAAGCGGCTCAGTCCGCACCTTGGGCGTTGCGGCCTCTGGCACTTTCGGATATGATGTCCAAACAGAGTTGCGCGGGATTCGCTTATCTTTTCGGTCCATGCTCGGCCTAAGGCCCTGCTGTTTCAACTCGCTGCGTAAAGGATTTGACGTCAGCCGAGCGCGGTGAAAGAGATGTTCAGTCTTCCTGTCTTGCTCCAGCTTGCAGGCTCAGAAGGCTAGGCGGAAGGCTTGCTGATCTAACTGGAGCTTTGGCAAGTCAGGCCTTGGGTCGCAGTGCTGAGCAGGAGGCCTGGCAGCGCACTCGTTGTGCTGAGGCCTTCAAATCCTCCAAAGCATCTTATCCTGCGATTTCCTGCGGCCAGTGCTCAAGGGCCACGTTTCCAGCTTCAGGACGGACTTCCCGGACGAGTAGCGCAGCACTCGCAGCCTGGCCCTGCCAGCAGCCAGCCCAGGCTGCCCATGCCACGCCGCGCCACTGCAACCTTAAAACTGCAAAAACCGACTGAGTTCGGGCCAGCCCTCGCGGGAAGTCGCCAACGGCGATGGCTGCCGAAAGGAGGCGTCGGAAGTTGCAAGCGACGGGAGGAAGGTCGTAACATGAGCGACTTAGGGAGCCCCTTGCCGAAGTAAGGTACTTAGACTCTTTGCTAAGATCGTGATCAGGCGCCGCAAAGCTGCCGAGCGTGCAGGCAGTGGCCACTTCAGAGTCTACTGAAACTCTGACCCTACCAGTAAGGGCAACCATTCTGTGGACAGCCCGGCTTCTTTGTTTGACAATCCGTAGGATTACTGGATGAGGAGGAGTCTGCCTCTTAGGCCTGTGGATTTGATGTGTTCTCTTGGCCTGGCAGCGTCCGTTTTGGTTCTCGTGGCTTGGCAGATTTGCTGGCCGAGGTGGGTCTGACCCAGAGCTTCTGGCCCGGTGGCTCAGCTATAGGGCTTGAAGGTGGGACGTTGGTAGACACGTACCGGCAGCTCACAGGTCTCGAAGCGACGAGATGCCAGCAAAGGGGCTGTTAGCTCTTTGAGCACTTTGTGAAGTACCGCTCCATGGTTCCTGATGCAAAGCTGGGATAAGTCAAGTACTGGCGGCATCTTCCCAACGAGCCTTCTCCAAGTCTAAGATGTTCATCGAGCGGTGGTACTTCACGGTTTAAACGAAGTGTCTGAGCCCTGGAAGATCGGAGCTTTTAACCTGGCAGCTGAACAGCTGACCTTCTGATTTTTCCAGGGTGCTTGCTCTCCAGGTGTACAGCGGAGCGAGAGCAAGATAGCTTGAAGTTGGATGAGTGGGCTTCGTACATCCGTGTGTAGAACATAATTTGGCACCCCCCAACTGTCAGGTTGCGGAAGCCTACTTGTCTGCAACACCGTACCTTAGCTCAGTCAAGTCTGGCCGCCACGTTTGCAGAGCTGTGCCTTTCCATATATTTCTGCAACAGAATTCCCAGCTAGCTGCTAGCTTCCGGTGCAAACTTACCCCTCAATTTAAAAGACCGTGCTGGACCGGCTGCGGGCCTGTTTGGCTTGCATGCCTAGTTGTTGTGTGGTCGGAGACTGCTACTCCGGTGCCATTCAGTGCTGACGATGCCGGGTTGGGTAATGTTAACTTCATTTTAATGACCCCCTGCTTTGATTTCAAGCCCCGGCCGGGATGGTTGACCAGCGAGGGGTGGGGGGCCGGTCGTACTAGTACTAGTACAGTAGTAGAGTACTACAGTAGTACCTGCTCGGTCCCGCCTCTACTTAGCAGATAAGGGTAACTCACTCACACTTTTTGAGTAACCAGGGACGGGATCATTGTTGAGTTTTCAGGGTCGGGTTTTTAAATTGAGGGGAGGGGGGATGGGGGGGGGGGTTGATAAACATGTAGCGAACATTGAATAATAGGGTCCTCGTCCCAGCACGACCCGGCATGGTTTGAATGTTGTCTGAACACATATGTCATATGCCCCTAGGCTGTGCCACAGGCCGTTTTTCACAATACAGCATACTTTTTCGAACCATGTGGCAGCCAGCTGGCCAATTCACCAGAGCATCAGCATCGCTTTTTCGTTATGCGCGATCAAATACTGGAAGTGCAAGGCCGTTGCTGTTTTCTTCCTGCCAGTATGTACATGTGCTTTACAGTTTGTGCAACAATCAGAGCCCTGAGCCCTGCACCTGCACTTTGCTCAAGGATTCATGCCAACTCTCCCTGGGGTGCTGCCATGGCTGACTCAGATGATGATTATGAAGCTAGGAAAGTGTCCTTGATCTGTGACGAGGAGGATGAGGCCCGTACACAGCTTTGCCTCCAAAATGCCTGTGGTCGGCTTAATGGCATGCCGACAGAGCCATGCGACACTCATGCGACCATCACCGCGAACGTCCGGTTTTGCCTTACGAAAGCATGTGCCCGGGAATCACGGCAAAAGACCTACTATGCATGCAGTCATGCATACACGCGCGCAGAGTAGGTCGACCCAACTCTGGGGTTGTGAGACGATCTCACGAGAAACGTGCTGGTGGAACTTGGAACCAGACTTGCATGCACTCAAATTAGCAGTCTTGCACCGTGCCCACAGACTCATGCCTATGAGCATGAGGGACACGAAAGGGTCGGAGAGACTCGGGTGCGCAAGCACGCGCCAAGGGCGAGCGTGCGCGCCTGCGTGCAGGACGACGCCCGCGTGTAGGGGCCGGCACAAACCCGCAGTAGAGAGTCATAGATTGTCGGCAACAAGCAAGTGAGAGTCGAGAGCGAGAGAGAAGGCCTTTGTCCGGTCACCTCAAGCTCGCGAGAGACAGAACCAAAATGACACCTTCTCATGCCCCTTGCTGCAGATGCCACCTGCCACTGAGGGGCTAAGGCGGCCTTGTCTCCTAAGGCGCACACGACGTAAAGGGTCTGTGCAAGGTCTTGCTGTAACAGCCGGAGATAGAGACAGACAGAGGCAACAGACGGCCAGAGAATTGGCTGGGCCAAACTGGGGACAGAGCAAGACGGACGGAGACAGACACTGACACAACGATAGACGAAAGCAAAGAGGCAGAAGGGCAGACGGACAGAACAATGCAAGCAGGTAGAGAGACAGACATAGACGGCAGCACCAAAGGCAGGAACAGCCAAAGAGACTCAGACATGAGCCTCTGCAGGATCTCCTGAGTTCAGCTACAGAAGGCGCCGAGAGCCTTTTGTCAGCACGGGAGTCCTGCTCACATATGTTCAAAAGTGTTTTCCGAGACGATGTGAGCGAAGGTGATGGGGATTACCACTACGATGGTGGGGAGCTGCATGCGATAGACAGACTGAAGAGGCTGCTCTTTGTGACGTCGGTGTTGATGCTGTGTAACCTCATGCCTCTTGCTCCTTTTGATGCGCACCATCTTCTCACTTGCAGAACTTGTGGTGCGAGGTTTTGGGATCAGCGAAGATACAAGACCTCAACGATGTTGCTTATCGTGTTCGGTCCTGAGTGGGTTGCTTTTGCTTTGCCAGCTCCTGCATCAACCTTTGCCTTTTCGTATCAAATCCGGCTCGACTGCAAGGATCTTCTCTCTCGTGAAGGCCTTGGAATACCTGATGAGAGAAAACTACAAGTCTGATCTTCGGCGAGGAGTGGGACCTTCGGCTGGATTTTTGAATTTGTCGGTGCACGTCTTCGCTTTAAATAGCAGGCTTACTCATGTGACATGCGCGTGGCGCCGCGACGTTTACAGGCTTTGAGTGAACGAGGTCTGCGATGCCAAACGGTACCGAGTTGGGAAACCTGTCAACCCTCCCTACAGAGAAGCAGCACCGACTATTTTCTTTCCACCTTGTAAAGAGCAACCCAGCGTGTTTGGATCACTGTCAAACAGGACTCTGCAGTGGGACGATTGAGTTGAGCTCCCTTTCTCGGTGGTCACCTGCATGGTTCGTCCCGCCTCGCCTTCCTTTGCATTGTAGATTTCAGGGCACCGGTAGGGCTAGACAGAAGCGAGCTTTGGGTGATGCTTCAGCCTGTGCTACCGCTCGTGGTTGTCCTAGAACAGCTTCGCTGGCAAGTGCGCATGTGGAGTTTGTCCTCCCTCGTCCCGGCTTGATCCTTAGCATGGCCTCTCGCGGCCTCACCGTGTTATCCGGAGCGAAAAGGGCAAATTTTGCTATAGGGGCTCGGAGCAACAATTTCAGATCCATGTGTAGGGAACTGTTAGCAGCGCGGCTTGTGGAGGGTCAGTTTTCGTTTGCTTTCTTCGTTCGCTGCTAGACTTGGTCAACAGTGCGATATGCCGCGACTGCTCTCGTGGTGACGGTTGTGGTGTCTGCCTAACGAGTTGCTATTGCCTGTTTGTCTTGCTACTGTACGGTGAAACTGTTCTTTGCAGCTGCAGGCAAAGCAGCAAGTGTGAATCTGTTGCGGTTGTGTCGCATTGTCGCCCATTGTTGCGGCGACAACACATCCACGAGAAATACTGACTTATGCTGCTGTTGCCGCGGCCTCCGTTTTCGTCGCGACGACTACTCGGAACAGCATCAGGAGTGTCAGTGCTGCTAGTGCTAGTTGTTTACCCGATCAGCATCGTTGCCTACATGTATGCTCATCCGATTGCCAGGGTTGTCTGTCAAGGTCAGTCTATCGTTGTATTTGTGATGGTGGTGCCTTCGTTGTTTTCTGCTGTTATCTGCTGGTAGGCATATTTCATCCTGTTTCACGCTATTTGGGCTGAGGACGTGCAAGTGTCTGCAGCGTCCAATTCTTCGTGTCTTGGTTCGCAGGGGTGCCTGTGCACAGTTCCGGACCAACTACCTGCGTGAAATGAGGCGCAGGTTCTCAGCCTGCTTGCTTCCGTGGCCATATCGCTCCACCAAGAAGGAAGCTGGCGCTTCATGCGCCGCGTTCTGTGGAGCTCCAGACTCTTGGCTCTTGGCATCTTTTGGTCCCGTAAATCACACCTGCAAAGAGATCTCGCTATCAGCCTGCTGAGGGTTTCGGGTGGCCAGTGAGGGTGGTTTCAGATCTTTCGGCCGGTGAGCGGAGCACCTGGGCTGTGCCTACGTTGCTGCGGGACCGTAGCTAACATTATCTAACCATCACTCGTGTGCCGTCTATTTTTGTAAGGTTTGTCTGCCATCTTTACGTTTGGTAGTTTTGCGTCGATTGCGCCTCTCTGGGTCATGCTATGGCTGCTGTGGGTCGCAATTGCCAGCGGGAGCCCGCACTGATACCGCAAAGAGTCGGGAAACATGTCGGGTTTGTCCAGCCACATGCAGCTCAGTTGCAGCTCCAAGTGCAACCCCAAAAGAGTGACGTGGGTTTGGTTACAGGAACAGG
This sequence comes from Symbiodinium sp. CCMP2456, assembly GCA_905221635.1. NCBI lineage: Eukaryota > Dinophyceae > Suessiales > Symbiodiniaceae > Symbiodinium > Symbiodinium sp. CCMP2456. The sequence continues at coordinate 132,616 of CAJNDV010023669.1, forward strand.
CCCGAGTCCATACGGCATGTGAGCGTCTTTCTTCTTCTCCTGGGACGGTGTTTGCTGCCTCGCCCCACTGGCATGCTGAGGAATACTGCACTTCGGACTGCTTGGCGCGATGTTCATGTTTTCATTCTGGCTCCAGATCAGCGTGGCCTGGCGTCTTGATAGGAGAGACTGTAAACACTGGCTGAAAGTCTCGGCCTCCGCGCGTGTGTTGTCAGTGCAATGCATCGAGCTGTGAGTTGTTTTCTGTGCCAGCATGCCTGGCAGGCCAACACTCGCCATGGGCCGAAAGTTTGGTCCAACATTGCGAGCTATTCTGGTACTGTTCTGGCTCCCTTTCTCAGCATGCCCCTGGGTTGTGGTTTGCGCAGTTGTACAGAGTCTCCGTACTAGGACTGCTGTGGCAGGTTTCCAGCCACAACCGCAGCGTAGGTAGTTTCAACGATCTAGCTGACAGCGCTTGCCTGTACGCTTTTTTTCGGCTTGTCTGTTAGCCTGAATGCTTCGTCCAGGCTGTACTTCAACCGTGTCTACGGCACGATGCATCTCGACTATCTTTCAAGCCATACACTGCTTGCAGTTTGAAGCTTCATGTTTTCCACGTGATGGTAGATCCAAGTCAGGCAGTGGCTCTGCTTTCTCATGCGCCTGGGCTGCCGCCTACAGTAACTGAGTGCTGAGAGCATTTGGGGCCAGTGCTTGTAAGAGTTTTTCTGCAGGATTACGTTCGCTTTGTGTACGTTCATCGCCCTCCGGGAGCGTTACTCCGAGTGCCCGGCATACTCCGACATTCGCTGTGGCTCACGGCAGGCGAAAGTGGATTGAGCATTTGCTTGCCGCTTGCTTCCTTGACGTCAGCCGGGCAAATCAGAACGAAGCCCCAATGCCCACTTGCAGCTTGCATGAGCGGCAAGACTCTCAAAAGCCACAAGCCAACACCGATGCTGCTTGCCAAGGAGGGGCGGTGCAAAATACCTGATTTGGGTCGGCGGCAGTGAATGGATAAAACGGTGGGGTTAACGTTCCATAGTCCCTCCTCCTGCCCTGTAATTGATCGCTAGGAGTAATGAATCAATGAGCCTGACCTTGTGGTCTTGAACACGACCCCCCCAAACTTGCAAAGCGGCGAATTTATCGTGTACGCGCCTCGGCTGACCCTGCAGCTACACGACACGTGCGAGGGAAGAGGCTCAAGTAAAGAACTCAAGACAGACGGGGTGGGGGCAAATGGAGTAGTGGTGCGAATAGCAACAATAGCACGAATAGCGATACTTGAGCAATGATAGCAGTAATAGCAAGGACAGTAATAGCACGACGAGCAATAGTAGCAATAGCAGGAGTCAGTGGCAAAACCTCCGTGACACCTGTTTGCAGGGGGGGACAGGGGCAGAAGCCAGATGCGTGCCCCAGTCTTTCGCCAACGTCAGCTTGGGGAAGACATCGGGCCTCTTCCCCCGAGTCTTCTTTGGGCGACATGGGCGACGAATCCCTCTGTCTCAGTCTCTTTGGGAAACATTGGGAAACTGACGTCACAGCAGGTAGCTCGACTCAAGCCGGCCCATGCCAGGTAGTGGGCTGGCCAAGGCAGTCGCCAAGCCAATCTTGAAAAAAATCAACTGGTCTGCAGCAGTCTGCACCGACGGCTATTCCACGGTATCCTTTTTGCTTCCTCGCATTCTCCATTCTGTTGCTTCAGATGCTTGGCTGTTGAGTTTTGCAATGCCGTGTCTGTTTGCAGGCTGTGCTCTGGATACAATCGAACGCGGACTTTGCCGGAGCCGGCATTGCCTTCGCAGCTCGGTGCCTTCGATACCCCCCGGCGTCTGCTTTATTGTAGGTTGTGTTTATCGGTGATCTGCTATTAACACAATCAGGGACATCTTGCACTTTGTGAGGCTGACAATTCAAGGGCTTAGCATGCGATTCGCAAGGCAGCCATCAGTCTGCGGATCTTCGCATCAATTCTCCTCGAGCGCTTGTTTCACACCTGGAAGGCACCCTCGCGAAGCAGACCTATGTCGTAATTCCGGTTTGCAGTTGAGCAGCTCATGAGTATCAGGATGCCGAACATGTCTAGGCACCGGCTTCTGGAGGCTACTGGTAGTTGCTCCGATGACAGCAGTGCTTGGAGTCAAAGTCAAGAAGGAAAGCCTCAAGCCTGGGGACGGCTGCCTCGTCAGGATTATTATGCAGTTCTCAAAATCAACATGGACTTTGCGGCCTGTGGTGTTGCTATGTTGGGTTGGCTGCTGGCGGATCAAATCACAGACGAAGCCACAAAGTTTCAGACACTTGGACGCGAAACTTATCCAGCCTCATCGGTGGCGTTGAAAACAGCTACAATCGTTTCAAACAGCCCAGAGAATCAGAAGGACATGTAGATGTAGACTATGTTCCGTCGAGGTGAGCATGCTTTTGTGAGAGGGGTACCAAACCACAGAAGAACGTAAATGTTTTTATACATAGCTCGACACACATTCGAGTGTTTGTATGTCATAATGTGTTAAGCAGTATGCGTGTATATGTATGTATGTGTATTTGAATGTATGTGTGTGTTCATGCATGCATGCATGCATGTATGGACATGTAGAATGCCGGGAAGTTTTGTACACTGATGTGAAACTCCTAAACATGGGAGTCGCAGAATCAAAGGATGCATTCCTTGCTCGAGATGAGCCTGGAATGTTCTCGTTGCTGCCCTACACCTCGCCTGACCTGGTCGAGTATGTATGTATGTGTACATGTATACATTCAGCATGTACACATCGACACGTAGATACATGCATGCATGCATCATTGTAGCAGAACCGCATTTCAGGGCTTTTGGTTGCACCATTGCCGTTACTGAGGCTGAACTCCTCCACGAAGCTTGGCACGTGTTTTGGGGGAGAGAGGATGGACCTTACCTGTTGCACAGGGTAGTGCTGCTGTTGCACGGAGGCCTAGCATGATGCAAACGGCCCCGAAACGAAACCGGCAACAGATAGACCGTTCCGTCTCTCCGCCCAGTCAAAACACGCGAGGTTTTGGGGTACCTGGGCTGCAGAAGACTACGCTTTGGTAGCGGTTCTGGCTGCTTGGTTCTGGCTGAGCGGCCTGATGGTCAAGCAGCTGAGCACCACCGTGGCTGCGCAGCACTTGAATCGATGTTGACTTTGCAGAAGCTAGCAGTGTGGAACTATGAAGACCGCCTTCCTGCGGGCCTGCAGGCAAAGCACATGAATCAGCATTTCCGAGGTTTGGGTCATGTTTGGCCAACTTGCCGCGACAACTGCAATATTCATCAAGGACGCACGACTGACGGTTCGCGCACGTATGCGCGCGTGATCCTCTGCTTTGCTGGGAGTGCACACAGATAAGCTACAAGCATTTGCACTTTGCACAGGATCCGCTCTCTGCTGATGAGAGTCCCGGCATGAAAAACTGGACATGGACTTGCAGTTGTGCTGTGGGCCGCTCAAACCCCCTCTTAGGCTGGGGCACCGCTGTTCGTTTGTCAGGGGCGGGGCCCAATTTGAGGAGACCTCTGTGAAGAAAGAACCGTGAGTATTCGTTTGTTTATTTGTTGGTGCTTCTGCCTCTTGCCCACAGGCACGGCTTGGTGCTTTGGCTTCTTATGCTTTCTGCTTCACATTCTTGCTTTCTGACAGTTGCTTCGTGCTTTTAATGCTGTGCTTGTGTGTACTTGGATGACTTTTTGTGCTACTTTCAATCTCACGTGGGTGGCCCTCGCCAATGTGTACTGGCACTGTGAGAGCATCATTGACATGTTATAGCCCGCAACGTAGGCGTGGCAAGTGATCGCCGGCAATAACTGCATGGCGCGGCCTGCGCGGACTTTGCGGGAATTTAACTGCTGAGGCACAACTTCGGTGTTCGTCTTGGGCCATCCTTGATGCTGCTGATCATCGCATGGATGGCGTCTCTTATGAGGAGGATGTCTCTATCGCAAAGCTCTTGTAAATAAAGTCCTGCTGCACGGCGCAGAAACAAATTTTGACTGCCGGAGGACCGCTGAAGTATATGAGGACGAAAGAAAAATGGGTGTCGTCGATGCGCGGAAAGTTGTTGTCGGACAGGCCAGCACCCGATAATTCGGCTTCGGCCGCTGTCTTCTACAGAAGGAAACACAGGAGTGCAAGCGGGATGCAATGTGCAGGAGGACTGGGCGGCTGCCGCCAGTGCGCAAACGAATGAGATCGACTCGATATCTGACAAGCTTTGGCATGGTGTGTGCATGTCGAGTGATCCCCTTTCAGCAGACGAGCTCCCATCTGGCAGCCCGTGGCTAGTTTGTCGCTTGGATGCTCGTAATCCTTTCCGAGTTTCCTGTTCTTTGGTTCGGCAGGCCATGCGCAAATCGCATACATGAGGCGGCTACGACAAGGAGGATGAACTGCATCACTTGCACAAGGACCGGTGCAAGTCGATAGGATGAAGACGGGTGAAGATGGAAGAACAGTGGCTTTACTTGGAAACTTCTCCCTTGTGTCTCGAGGAAGAGGAGGAAGAGGAGCAAAGCTCCGGTTCAGGCATGGACACGCAGATGCTGGTGATTTCCCTCGCCTGGGCCCCGGCATAGTGTCACGGTGCATAATTATTGCCACGTACACCAACCCGGGGCTGCATGACCAGCTTGAGTTCTGCAGGCTGCTGTCCCAAAGAAGGTTCTGATGTGGAGTTTCAGAAGGTTTTCTGCTTCAGTCTTGATTTTGTTCTTTGGCAGGAGTGACCGCTGCATGGTTGCTTGCTCGCCAGCATGAACTCATCTGACGTTTCGAGCTGCGAGCGACTGAGAGAAGGCACCTAAAGCCTCGTGCTCTGCCAAACCAAACCGCGAAGGCCACAAATGAGAACAAGCAAGGAAATCGCACAGTTGTGTGCCCTCCAGCTCCACCAAGCACTGGCTCATACCGCCGGCCTCGGAGTGAGGAAGTAGGAGCTGCTTTGAGTCGGATGCGAATTGGCATTCTGTATGAGGCCTATGCAGCGACTGATACATTGAAAACACTCCTGAACTCCTATGCACTCTCAAGTCACTTGGCAGCACACTTGTCCGCAACATCTTTTTATACCGTGGGGCCAGAATGCCATAAGACGTGAGGACTCCCTGAGCTAAGGCTCACAGATCAACGTGAACTCCATGTCCTTCCTGTCTTTCCTCGTAGGACCGAGCCACGGAAGGATGGGTCAACCGTTCTCATCGGGGGGTGACTCGTGCTCGGATCCCATACAATGCAGATTAAACCGAAGCTCAGCTTTTGCCTCAGCCTCAGCCAGTGACATGAGCTGCCGTCTTGAGGACTTATCTTCGCTTCACTGATGACCTGGTATGCACATGGACTGGGCTGCTCACGGCAATCGGACGAGGACCCATGTGTCTCGACACCGCCGACCCTGCATCGTAGGCTCGTCCTAGTCCTAGCCAGGCGGGAGGCCAGCAACACCACCCGAGCGTTGTTCTTTTTGGTGGGTTCTTTTGACAATACTAGGAGGGCGATTAGCGAAAACTCGGTCGCATAAAAAGTGCACACCCTTTCGATCGCGCGCAAGGGCGCGCAAGGGCGAACGCAAGCTATGCTCAAGGCATGTTGTTAAGGTTGGTTCAAGAGTGATACTGAGCAGCGTTGTAGGTAGATTAGCCTTGAAGCCCCAGTGTTCTACCTGCAGCCGAAGCTTAGACTCGAAGCCACCAGCGATCAACAAGCCACAGTAGCAAACACTAGTCTTCAGAAAACCTTGCGCGCGCAAGCATGCCCAAGGAACGCGCAAGGGCGAAGCGCAAGGGATCCTAATTGGCATGCGAGCACAGCTCTGGGGTTGGCTGAGGACATGTTAGGTCCTCATCGCGGCACAATCTGAGCTCTGTCACGCTTGCAGGAGAGTGCGGTGGAGAAGCCTCTTGGCAAGCTTTTCGCGCATGATTTCTGGGGAGGGGAGTTCGAGATTTCGCTTGTCATGCTTCTCTACAGTACAGCATTGCCCATTGAGATTTGGGTCTGCGTCTGCTTCATCCATGTGTGGCTGCGCTTGAGCTTCATGTTGGCAGCGACTGGAGGCCTGAAAAGGGGCTCCTGCAAGCCTGGAACTTCCGAAAAATCTTGGAATATTCGGGCTCGTCGGTCTTACAAGCAGATGCTCGGCAGAAGTCCTAGAAGCCACGCAGAGTAGGCCAGGCTGTGCTGTACCGAGGCGACCATGTGCCTCAGAGACTTCGCTGGAATTTTCTGCCTTTTTTTGGCAGGGTTGCTTTAAAAGATGCTCTATAAGGGTTCCCCTCCCATCAGGGTTCCAAAATGCTTCCCGAAGGGTTACTTCCTTGTCGCATCCCTCCTCCCCACTCCCGTCTGCATTCACTGTCACGAGTGCCGAGGCAACATGGCCTTTGCCTTCGGTCTTTCCCCCGCAATGTCTGCAGTGCTGGGCAAGGCATGTGAACATGCACCTGTCATGACCCCATGTTCCATGGCCGAGCGTGGTGCTGTGGAGGTGTACACGCCGGTTCTGGCTGTTGGGGAGCGGCTGATCCTGAAGAAGCGCAGGATGCTTCCGAGTTCTCCCCTGTAGCAATTGACGGAGGGTGACTGCAGGAAGACGATTGAATGGTTTGCCGTTACCATCCTGACGCTCGGCACCTTCGCATTCCTCTATCTGCAGACGCTTGGCCTGCCGATGTTTGGCTTTGGTAGACTCGGAACTCAAGCTCAGCAGATTGGAGTACTGGCAGCTCCTTGCAGCCTGTGGGACATTGCAAAGAATGGCTGCTCCCCTGTTGACTGAGGATATATGACTACGAGGAAGGATTGGCGAAGGCCTTGTCGTCGTGCAAGCAGGGTTCAGCATGCTGTAGAAGTTTGTCTTGGACATGCCTGTTGAAGCGATAAAACGGTCCAAGGCTAGCCCGAATGTTTCACAGAGTTCGCCGACCCCGGTATTTTGCAACAGAGCCCGGTGCAAAGGCAATGTCCAACTCCTTCCCGCTCATTTTGTGCATTCTCGGTGCTTGCACGGCCGCAATCCAGGCTCGCGGGCCAATTCGGAAGCTAGATCCGGGTTTGTTCACATCGTAGCATTTTATAGCAGCAGTCCCCCTGTGCCCTCTTGCCCTCCCCTGCAAACTGGCGCGGCTCGGTATCGCACCATTGTTTGCTTTTGGCTTGTTGCATGTGATGGTTCTAGGTCACGCAGTGGTGGGCATTCCCGTGCTTCAGGCGTTAGTGTCGCAGGGCATCTACGAAGAAACTTGGCAGCAAGCTGGGTGCAATTCTCGTAGCAAACGCCGGCCTGGTGAAGCGTTCGAGGCCAATCGCGATGTGGACTTCTACATGAACAAAGTTCGCTTCTTGACCAATAATATAGGGGCCTAAACAAGTACATATACTGTTTTGGGGGTTCCATATTGTACCCTATAGTATAATACAGACTGGCCGCATGCCAAACAATTGCGGATCGCTCCGGCGGATCCCTGTGGACAAAGCGCAAAGCGGCGGAAAGCCAGCATAGCAACTTGATGGTGGCTTGCGATGCCGGAGCCAAACATGCCCAGCAGGCCAGCCAGTCTCATGGGGCTACGATGTTGTGGCTTTAGTGCTTAGAGGCTCATGGGTAGTTATAAGTGGGGTTATAAGTAGGCTAGCTATAGTTATAACCCATATTAGGGGACTTATAACCCCATTTGTAACTACCCATGAACCTCCAAGTACCTGAGGCTTTGATGCCGGGAGTGCAGCTTTCATTCTCGTTGCCGCCTGGCCCTGAGCTGTCCATCGCCTTCCACAAGCTCGCGTCCTGCGCCCATGTTCACAGGTGCCGCTTCTAAGCCTCACGGCCAGTCGCGGCAAGGCACCGATGTTTGGCAACCCTGCTAGCTGCTAGCTGCTAGCTTGATGCTTGCTTGTTTGAGGGGTCGAGGTTCAATTACCTCGCAGCATGGGCTGGTGCTAAACCGTGCTAAACCTGACGTCAGTCACTGGTCACGGAGCTGAGTTTATTCTGGGTTGCATGTCCAGAATCTTGTTGGGCCCCCAGCCTTCGTGGCATTGGCTTGGCCAGGACCTTCTGTGGTTGCCACGAGCTGTAAATGCCGACTGCGACGTGAGCCAGTGCTGGCCAAAGGCTGAACTGCCACCACCTAGCCCAGACCCCGCGGCTTTGTCACGCTTGGAAGGTTCCATCTCTGGCGAACGGGGGCTCGATACATTGGCCTTGGTCAATGGAGGAGAGCATGATGACCTGCACGCCGGAGGCTTGCACAGGCCGCTTCGCAATCAGGAAGACTCTTAGAGACAGACCGGATCTGCAGATGCCTCAGGCAGCTGCGCCTGTCAAACCGGCCTCTTTGCCGGATGGGGCCTGCAGCCGGAGCTGTACTTGTTCTTGGGAGTGACTGCTGCTAGGAGCATTTGGCAACAGGGACGTTTATCGGTTAGTGGGTCCGTTAGGTATGGGAGGGCCGACAGCATGGAGTGTAGTGGTCAGTTTGTGGGGCTGAGGCTTGCAGGCAAAATGCACTTCCGATGTTGTATCGATTCCAACTTGCTAACCGCAGCGCTCATGGATCCCCGTTCTCTCTCAGCCATGCGCATATGCTTGTACAAGAGGCCATCGTAACCAATGATGGAATGAAGCGAGGTCTAGAAAGGTGCTCTTCCGGCTTCCGACCAGTTAGGCAGTTAGGCACTGTCGGGCTGCAGGCTGCCAGGCGTGTTGTTCGAGTGTATTGTGTGTCTACGTATGTATATCATGCAGACCGCTTGGCAATCAGCAGCTGAATGTCATCACCATGCGATTCATCCCCGATTCGGTGCGGCCAACAGGTAGTCGGCGTTCCATGCACGGCCACAGTCAACTCAGTTGCAAGGCTCTGTTTTGAGATCTCTGACAAACATTTTTATCTCATGTAGTGCCCCCGTGGGTCGCATGGAGACCAAGCGAAGAAGGTTGCAGGAGACCACTCGGGAACCGCAATTGCAGTATCGCCTGGAGCGGCTCTACCAACAAATGGTGTGCATTGAGCACGAGATGGTGTCAAGTATTGCCCGCACTTCTGCGGACGACGAAGTGAAGCACAAGATCAACGGGATGCAGCTTCGAATGCAAAGTGTCATTAGGGATGAGCTGAACTCTTTGTGTGGTTCGACCCGCGAGCCAGCAGAAATCGCACGAGACATTGGCTGCTGCGTGCTTCAAGCAACGTCAAGTCATGGGCGAGACATAAATGGACACAACGACGACTACCGCCTAGAAAACCACATTGACATGGTATCGGACAAGGTGAGGGTCGCGGCTTTTAGGTCTGCAATCTCCCGTTGTGCGAAAGGGAAGTCTGTGCTGGATGTTGGCACGGGGGCCTTCTGTTTGCTAGCTCGCATGGCTCTGTGCTCTGGTGCTTCGCGCGTGGATGCGGTGGAGGTGAATGCCAAGGCCGTCACTCATGCTGCCAAGTTGTTGCGCCATGAGGTCACCATGAGGAATCGGAGTCAGAATCTGATAGAGGGCTTGAAGCTAGATGAAGAGCTCTCCACCTCCTTCCCGGACATACCACCATTGGCCGAGCCCGATGCATCGGTTACATCCTTGGAAGCCGAGACAACTGGGCAGCTTGACAGAGCCCCGAGCGCACCCTGTTACACAGTTTTGGTGCGAAGCCCAGCGGTCTCCTCTCGGCTGCGCTTGTATTCGGGCTCTCTGCAGAGCCTACACTTGCAGGGTCCTTACAGTCTCATCGTGCATGAGCTGCTGGGCCACATCGCCAGCTCAGAGGGGGTGGCTGAGACCCTTCAAACTTTGCGATGTCGTGGTCTCTGCACGGAGCGATGCACCTTCATTCCGAGTGCTGCAGGTACGCTTTTCGCACCGACCAGCAAACTGAAAGCAAGTTCTCTGGAGAAAGTGCTTCACTGCTTCTTTAATGCTGAAACCAGAATCCAAACACAAACAAAATACCACGCCAGGGGTTTTGATGCCGCCAGGCTGATGGCAAGGCCGCGGTTCTTTGAGTTTTTGGAGTTTTCGGTTGAAGGCTTGGCAAAGCTGGAGAATACCTGTCGGAGTCGAGTGGTGTTCATAACCGACAAGGAGGGCGAGTTCGATGGCCTTCACTTCCATTTGCATGTGCAGCTGGACGAGCTCACCGAAATTGACACCTTGTCTTCTGCAACGACTTGGTCCACAACCTATGTGAAGTTGTTGGAGCAAGCCGTGTGGCTCCCGGAAGGTGCCCGCATAGTTTGCGAGTGTGAGTCGGGGTCGAGGTCTGGAATGCGACGATACTCGGTAGATGTGTCCGTGGGGGAACCGTGGGATGAACGGCCGCTAGCTTCTTTCTGCTGGGAAGGGGCCACCTGAAAGGGGTCCTCTGTGGCTGCCGTCCGAAGCTTCAGAAAAGGTGCGACGCTTGTAGGCATACGAGCACCGCCAGCAGAAGATGTACGACGGCTCGCGGAACGTGACGGATGCACAGACAGAGTTTCTGTTAAAATCGCGGGCGTCTGTGAAAGAACGCGAGAATACGAAGACGTGGCTGCTGCAAGCAAAGCGGCTGTGCCCCGGGCAAATCCACGAGTCCCGAAGCAAAAGAACGGTCGTTTTTCAATCCTTGCAGATTTTCGTCGAGTCTAGAGTGTAGCATCAGGCGTTTCGTTCAGTCACGAGACTCGAGGTTCAGCCATGAGCAGGGGCGAAAGAATGAAGCACGGATCGGTTTTCAGATCAATGTTGGGTGGCCTGCACTTGCTCTGTAGTCAGGGCTTGTAGTCAGGGTGTCCAACCCATCAGCCAAATAAGAAGACGGGTCCCGCTGCAAACCCAGAGAGTTTGCGCAGTTAGAATTCAACTTCTGTTTTCACTGCTTCCAAGGTTCTGTACGGTACCTTGGCCTGCAATGCAAGATAATGCAAGGCAGTTCTGTGATCGATTTTATGAGTAACTCCATGTAACTCCCTAGCGCATGTGGGGCATGCCTGCAAGGAATCCTGGTCGGCATCATCTATGACAAGTATGGATCGCTTCACCGCGCCAAGTGCGACGCATTTGGACTGCTGTTGGTCTACTGGGTTGGCAACCCTTTGCTCAACTACTTGACGGAGGCACTTGTACGATAAGTCGTGACGGCACGTCCAGCCACTCGATGCAGTGCCTCGTGCAGTGATGATTTCATGTGCCCCACCGCAGCACTAGTCATATACATGATTTACATGCTGCAATTGGGCCTGACTTGTAACTTTCTTGTCGCGAGGGCACGAGCTTCCACGTGAGTCTGCGGGACGAGTGCTTGGACATCGTGTCCTTCATCGCATTTTGGCCTGCAAGAGTGGGCACGGCCACAGCCGCACGCTACGTGTAGCCATGTCTGAAGCCATCGATGCAGCCTCAAGGGCTCTGCTTGGTCATCCCGTACCCGACATGAATATTTGTGTATGGCCGTGCTTGTGCTTCATGCTGCAGGTACCTCTGGCAGCTTTGTCCACGGACATAGGGAAGATCATGACATCGGAAATGCTGCAGAAGCTTGGCATAGACCAAGTCGCAGTGGTGACATCGCTTTCCCCTCGAAGAGGGTCCGGGGTTCCTCCTTGCTTTGTGGCTCAGCCCCCTCCCAGACCATTTGACCAAAAGTCAGTGGCTGTGGATTACTTTTCCAGCTAAAGCGTCCTTGTAGTACGCAGAAGTGAGTGTGCCGAGATGTAGTCGTGGGGTCTTGGCGGCACTGCTGTGGCAGAGTGTGCCCAATGTCGGCGCATGTCGGGGAGCTAGACCCACGAAGAAGTTCTTGGATTTGGGTCTAAGGGAGTTTGGGGCTTAGGGTCCTAAGCCCCAGAACATGTAAGGCAGTTTGCAATCAGGAACATCGTAAGCCCAAGACTGCCGCAGGAAGGTGTCTGCATTCCGTATGGGTCTTTTCGCCGGCCTGCTATCACGCGTTCGTGGCCGGGAGGTCGTCGTGATGTGGCTTTGATCTGAAATTCAGAGGAGAGTCGCGCACGGCGCACGTCAAGGTGTTCAGTTCTGCGAGCCAGGGCGGTAGTCAGAAGGCCCATACAGGGAGACCTGCAAAAACGACTCAGGCATCTCAGCGAAGTGAGTTGTTCTAGCTTCAATCATCTACTCCGGACTTGCAAGCCAGTCCAACAGAGTTGATGCCCCGGCTCCAGGTTCAGTGATCCAGGTGGTGCCCAGGAGGAAGAGTTCCAAGAAATTATAGACCCTCGACTGCCTTAATTAAGCGAGTGCCGTGTCTTCGAGGGTTAAGCTGCGGGTTCAGCCGTGAGAAAACCAGAAGACCAATTTCCAAACATGTCGTGCCAGGAGCTTCTGGATCAGCGCGCTGCTGATATTCGAAAGAAGGGTGCGCTTGTCCGTAGCTCCGTTGCAAGAGCCATGGCTCATGGCGTAATTCCCGCATGTTCTGCGACGGCTGCTGCAGACGAGTGACCACAGCAACTTGCTGAGGTGTGGTGGATGACAGAGATATTCCTGATCACTGGCTGGGCAAACTGAGAATACTCTTCAACTCCAATGTTGGCAAAACTCAGCAGAAAGCGTACAAAAGCTTGCGCGACCTTCTGAGTCGCGGTCTCAGTGCCTCCAGCGAAGCCAGGACCCACGCTCAAGCGTGGCCCGCTCCAACCCTGGCCAGTCGATTCAGTGGACCATGATCTTCGCTGGCAGTGTGGAGATCATGCAGTCATTGTTCTGGCCAAGGCGACGCCAGGATCGAGTCTGCACCAACCAGGGTCGCGATTGGCGTCAATTCTTGGAGCCGAAACTACCACATGGTCGCACTATGCAGGCGCACGTCTGAAGCGCATGTCCATGGACTCCAAAGACCGAGTGTTCTGCAGGCACGGAGTCAGTGCCAGCACAGCTGGCCTGAGCCAAAGCTCCGTGAGAAGCCTGGGAATTCAGGAGATCAAGGACTGCAAGGAATCCCGGCAAGCCTTTGGAGCTTTTCATTATTACTGGTATCAAATCTGAGCAGCCAGCAACTACGTGGCTTTCGCCGCTATCTCACCACAGGTTTGAGGGATGCGACACATTCTTGCTAACCTAAGGAGGCTTTCGCGAAAGCGGCCCCGTGGCTGCACATGGACCCGTGTGGATGTCGAAGTTCTCCTGGCCTTGGCCAAGGCCAGCATGCATGAAAAGCTGATGAAAGTCACCAAGGACCCAGTGTATGTTTGTGTGTCGGGGGGGGGGCGGGGGAAAAAATAGCTAAAAGGGCGATTGTCCGGCATGCCCCCTTATCTGTTTTTTCACCACTTTTTTACACCGTGCCCCCTCCTCTGTTTTTCTAAGGTTTATAAAAAAAAGTTCCCCACCTAATCCATT
>CAJNDV010023669.1:147314-165287 GCA_905221635.1 Symbiodinium sp. CCMP2456
AATGGATTAGGTGGGGAACTTTTTTTATAAACCTTAGAAAAACAGAGGAGGGGGCACGGTGTAAAAAAGTGGTGAAAAAACAGATAAGGGGGCATGCCGGACAATCGCCCTTTTAGCTATTTTTTGGGGGGGGAGGGGTCTTGGAGGCAGGTCTGGCATGCCAGCAATCTCATCTGTTGGGTGCAGGATCCTGTGCACCGCCATCACCAAACATCCCTCGAAGCCCTGAGGCCGAGCATGCTTAATATCTGACACATGACCTCCTTCCATGAATCAGGGACTGTGCAATTTTAAGGTATCGCTGGTGTGACAGATGTTCAGCTCCGGAAGTCCTCCGACTCACAAGTATGTAGCCACCGTGTCACCCGAACTTCTGGTGATCTGACTTGTTCTCGACTCTTTGCAGGGACGGCTTGAAGCCACAAGAAGCGACACCGCCATACGTGCAGTTCATATCAGAGGACGACAGGGCTCGCGGGACAGCTTCAGTCTTGTGCAGTAATGTGATTCAGCTCATGATGCCCTGTCCGAATGTAGCCGGGTACCGTCCAGGAGAGGTGAGCGGAATCCCGCGGGTAAATGCCTAGCCTTGCTTTCAATGTATGCTATCGTTTCAGCCTGGAAAAGAGTGCGGCCAAGTTCATGCAATCCCTTTTCCCTGGACATCGACCCCTTCGGATATTATGTCATGGGTGGTGCTCCCACCTGAACACAAAGCGAAGATAACCCTTTCCAATCGGGTCGCACCTGGTGGGGATGACCTTCGTTTCCTGGATCAGCTGAATGATAAGACATGCATATTCCACATTCCAGTCTCGCAGCACACAAATGGTTTACTGGAAGAGGAACTGCAAAACTTCAGCTGCAAGTTCTCAACGCATCAGCCCAATACAGCTTCGGCTCAAATATAGGTTCCATGTTGCTAGTTCAGCCAGAAAGTCTAGTCTCGGCCGTTTGTGACCGCAAACTTTGTGGACAAGAAGAGCATCCCACCGAAGGCGCAACTGAAAAGATGATTGTTGCTTGTCATCATCTGTTAGTCTGATTGTGCCTGTGAACATGGGCCATGACATGGTGCCAAGCGCTTTGGCTCCTTTGGCTCTCCGTGGGAGCGCAAAATGCGCCCAACCTTACGGAGATTTGTGCATATCCGAGGCCGTGCTCACAGTTTCTTGGTGACAACAGCCTTTGTGTGAATCTGGATTACGTCCGAGCGTATGACTTCCAGGCCGCCGAAGACCTTTGTGCTCTGGTGACGCCTGCCCATGGATTCAACCGCGATTTCATAATTTCTGCTGGCCTCGCAAACACGAGCCGCTGCATTTTCGATTGGAAGGGCGATGGCAGATGTGACCTGTCGAACAATCACGACTCCGAGAATTGCCAATTCGATGGAGGTGACTGCTGCCTTTCCACATGCCAGACCAACTGCGCGGAAGAGCCGGACCTTTACGAGCGGCCACCAGCTGTGCGTTTAGGGAACGAGTGCGAGTATTTTTGCGGCGAAGAGGCGCTGTATTGGTGCTTGGACGACGAAGCCGTCCTCTCCCCAGTCAGGCAGTGGTGTGCATTTGGGCAGATCAAATCCACATCGCGGTGCTACATGTCCAAACTGGAAGTTGCCAGTGCCTTGCAGCAGTGTATGCTGGACGACCGCGTCCATGGCAATTCCATCAATGCAGGGCCGCAGTGTGGCAACCAGACGCTTACCTGTACCCTCCAAGATGTGGAGGCCCAAAACGGATGCCACCTCACAAAGGATGATTGCTTCACACGCATGTGCTGCACCGAAGCCATCGACAACGGCTTCATCACTGCTAACCCCGAGACCAATGCACTCCCCTCGATTTCTGCGATATATGATTTGTGCGAGACGAGTACAACCGATAATGATGAACCATGCTTTCCATATATGATGAACTGCATCCAGGAAGCACGCGCCGCCAAAGGTGGTTGCTGCTCCTGCGACACAGGCTGGGGCGGTTGGCGCTGCCGCGACCCTCTCTGCTGGCCACGCTGTGTGCACGGGACTTGCATAGCACCAGATCTTTGCCACTGCGAAGCCGGTTGGAAAGGAGAGGCATGCCAGCACGCCATCTGCACTCCGGAGTGTGTGCCAGGTCAGGGCACCTGTGTATTGCCGGATGTTTGCGAGTGTTTCTATGGTTGGGGCGGCACCTCCTGCGAGGTCCCAGTGTCAGAACCAGCCTGCGTTAACGGCGATGCTGTGTCACCAGACATTTGCCGCTGTGCGGAGGGCTGGGGAGGACGACTCTGCGACTACCCTTTGTGCCAAAGCTGGCCAGTACCCTCGCCAGAGTGCGTTCACGGCACTTGCATTGAGCCCTTCGAGTGTGAATGCGAACCTGGTTGGAAGCCTTACCTACCCATCAATCAGACGGGCTTCGACATCATCCCGTTCTGGTCGCGTGGTCAGGATGTCTCGCAGGAGACCGCAGGCACCTATGTCAAAGCCGACTCCCGTCTCTCTTTCCTGTCATTCTGGGACCGCCAGTACAATTCATCCAATGCTGCGCAATGCACCGTCCCGGAATGCTCAGTTGTCATTGACCCACGCTGCCTTGAGTGTGAGCCACCACCAAATGGCAGGCGGTAATTGTTCAAAACACTTGTCACGAAAGTTGCAGTAGAGTAGGCTCCCTTTTCGTTGGGATCTGCATGTCCGGGCAACTGTGTCGAAAACCTCCTGG
Organism: Symbiodinium sp. CCMP2456; assembly: GCA_905221635.1. NCBI lineage: Eukaryota > Dinophyceae > Suessiales > Symbiodiniaceae > Symbiodinium > Symbiodinium sp. CCMP2456. The sequence goes on from CAJNDV010023669.1 coordinate 150,026, forward strand.
AAAAGGGTCAAGAAATAGGAAGAACAACCCCCAGGTGCTTGCGGTGCGAGCCAGGGTTCTTCGTCGACACCGCAATCGACCGTTGTGAGCGATGCTCCAATGTTTTCCCACATTGCCACATTTGTGGCCCAGAGCCCACAGGCCCGGATGGCAAAGTCGTTTTGCGCTGCACGCACTGCGACCCGCTCTTTGTCCTCGAGCCAGTTGCCTTCGGTGAGGACCCCACGGCTCGCTGTGTCTCCGATGGCCCCATCGAGTTTAGTTCCCCTGTGTACCACGTCTACAAGGACCAGGGAAATGTGACGTTGGTGGTGCAGCGCAGTATTTACGCGCTTCGCCCGGAGTTTGCCCGGCCCATCACCGTTATAGTGCGCACGCGGGACGGCACGGCCAAGAGCAGTAGCATGATGTATGGAGGTGAGTTTGCCAGCTACGAGGCCACGGTTGCCAACATTACCTTCGGAGTGGATGAGTCCGTGATGATACCGGCGGAAGGTTCAATGGCTTCGAACTTCTCCGAGGCCTTGACCGCCCGCTTTCACGAGCGCATCGAGCTGCCAATTTTGATCTTCGACGATGTGGTGTACCACCCGGAGTATCGCTACTTCGATGTGGAGCTTGTGCTTCCCCCAGAGCATTTGATCGGACACCAAGGCCCTTTGTACCCCTTTGTCCCAGCTCGTCAGCACGAGACAGACCAGGCATGGATGATGCCACAGAATGTCTACCGTGCTCCGGTGCTGGATAGGCAGGATGTCCTGAGCATTGCTCGGATCTACATCTGGGATCACGTCGAAGCGACCGCTATCAACACCTGGTGCCAGGGTGATTGCCGGCAGTGGCAGTCCAAGACTCTGGTGGGTGATGCACGCAATGTGCTCATCCAAGCCCGCACCTTCGATGACCAGCCGATCACTCCGCCCACCTCCATCCGGCCGGATCCACATTTCATCATCAAGTACCTGCCGAGAGGGGAGGGCAACGAGGAGTCAGTGGGTACAATCACCACAGCCACCCCGACAAACTTGGTAGGCACCTACGCCGGCCGCTTCATTCCAACCTTGGCAGGCATCTACAAGTTACAAATCGAGAAGCCCGTGGCTGGAATGTTTGCGGAATATTGGTGGCACCGGAACATCCATCGAAATTCTCCCCAGCAGCCTGACATCAGCCGGGTCGACCACACCTTGAACTTTTGGTTTCCAGACGTGGCGACTGCACCGGCCTTCGTGAGATGGAAATTCATATTGCACTTTGCCTGCATCCGAACCGAACGGTGGCCCTTCAACTTCGGGCATGCGCTGGGCATTATCGCATCTCCAGGTAGCGAGGTGCGAGCATTCTTCTGGAATGATGGCTCAGTTACGAAGCGAATTCCGGATGATGTGGTGCCCCGCAAGCGCGAGGAGATGATTCGTGAGGACTGCATGCAAGAAGTGCCCTTCTTCATCTGCATCGACCTGCTGTTTCACGATCCTGTGGTAGATCCTTTTGGGTTCTACGCCTTCGAAATCGAGTGGAGCACGCCCATGGTCGATGACATGGAGGAGAAAAAACCCACATCAATCGAGATAATGCTCTATCATCAGAACGACACGGACTACTGGGGCTGGTGGCCAATCAGGCAAGGCTGCTTGCTTTCAAGTGGCCTCAACATCCAAGGCAGCCCCTACGAGGACTTCCAGGCCATCAGTGGCAATGCGCGGCCGGACTTTTCAACAGTCTTGGCGCTGCCCTACGACACACTCACGATGTCTGTCATTGTAGACAGCCCGGCTGAGGTGCGGATTGACCTCAGGGACATTCTGGGGCAGCCCGTGGTGGGAGGCGGCATGCTGCGCAGCCTGAGTGCCCGGTTGTACACTTTGCAGGGAGTCAAGGAGATGGACTTGCCCGTGCGCTGGAGTGCTCAAGGGTACTACTCCGCCGCGTGGACTCCGCTGCCCCCCGACCCGATTTACAACGATGATGTCAGCACCGGACGCTACTATCGGCAGTTGATTGTTCTGCTGGATGGAAGTCAAATTCAGAACTCGCCCATGTCGGTAGAGATCTTGCTCGCGGTATCCGACGAAGACCGATCTTTCGTGGAAGCGGGTGACTACACACCTGCGCAGGCGGGCGAGCCTGTTTGGTTCCAGCTTCGATCGGCCACCTTGGCAGGTCGGCTGCGTGTCACTGGCGGCGACAACTACGAAGTCTACTTCGATGGCCCCTCGCACGACCCTCTGGGCGTCGAGGATCAGTTTCGGGGCAATGTGATCGACAACTTTAACGGCTCCTACACTGTGAGGTTTGAGATCCAGAGGCCTGGGCGGTACAACATGCGGATCTTCTTGAATGGTGTAGAGATCCGTGAGTCGAGACTAGTTGGGTCTCCATACAAAGGTATTTTGATATGGGACGACATCAGTGCGGCGCTCTCCACTGCAATCGGCCCAGGCATCAGTCCCGTAGGATCTAAAACAAGCCCCGCGCAGATTATCGCAGGCCTGAACACGACCTTTGAGATCAGCGCCAAGGACTCCTATGAGGTGCAATACTTCGAGGGGGGCGCGACCTTCGCGTTGAGCAGCCCGGCAATGCACCAGGCCCCGGCCCTCAACGAGACGTACGCTGCCCATGTCCCCGCAGAGGACTACATCGACATTTTTGACAATGGAGATGGCAGCTACACCGTGGACTACCTCCTTTGCAAAGCTGGTCTGACAACCATGGATATCCGCCTCAAAGTGCAAGAAGCAGGAGTTGAAACCTGGGAGCCGATCCAGGGCAGCCCCTTCCTCATCGAGGTACTTCGCGGAGAGTTGCGGCCTTACACTTCCAAGGTGCACCCGCCAATGCTGCCACAGAGTGGAGTTCCGGCCACTTTACGTCTGGACTTGCGTGACGCCTGTGGTAATGAGGCAGATGAGGATGCCATGAACAGCCTGCAGATCCAGTTGCTGCGCAGCGAGGGTGGGGATGTGGAGGCGCTTGCCTACGAGGCGGTGCGTTCCGGGCCTGGGGAGGTCATCGTCTTCTTCACACCCGGACGTAGAGGACATCACCAAATTCTGGCAATGCGAGACGGCGAGCATTTCCAGGCATCGCCACTGAGCTTCCAGGTGTCTCCTGCCGCAGTGGCACCGCGGGGCTCGGAATGGCAGCTCGCGGCCATCGGTGCATCTGCTGCTTCGACTTTCGAGATTTTCAATTCGCCAACTTTCGCTGGTGAGCCGGGCATGCTGAAGGTCACTGCTCGAGATCTCTGGGGCGATGTGCTAACCCATGAGAACCACAGCTTCATCGTCAGCTTCTGGCGCGACACAGGGGGGCACGGTGAGTGCCCCAGCCTCGCACGTTGCATGGCCGCCGCCATCAGCCAGGAGATGTGCGAGCGGCTGCCGCTCTGCCACTTCGAGCCGGTCTGGCGCCAGTGCAGACCGAACTGCCACGTCTCGGAAGCCGCAGTGCCGTATCGGCTGGTCATGCCAGATGCTGTGGTGAATCAGACGTCAGTTCACGCAGAGGTCTATGAGTTCTCCCTGCAGACCACCGTGGCTGGTACCTACCACGGCGCAGTTAGCGTCCTGCGGCCAGGGGCATTCTATGCGTATTGGTACAATAACCCACAGCGCTCCAAGCGCGTTTTCTCTGAGATGATGCGAGGTCCCTTGGACATGGACTGGGGCATCTTCGGCCCTGGAGGCACGCTGCCAGGCAATAAGTACTACCTGCAGATTATCGGTTGGCTTCGGGTGCCTTCCACAGACAGGTACGTGTTCCAGCTCACCTCTGACACCGGTGGTTACAGTCGGGTCTTCCTGAACGGCTCGGAGATCACACCAAGCGATGGAGACCCCAGGATGGAGGTGGATCTTCTCCAAGGGTACATTCCTATTGAAATCTTGTATGACCACTGGATGGGAGAGACCACTCGCAATGTGGGTGCCTTCTTGAAGCTCGGTTTTGGAGGTCCTACGGTGCCATTTCAGACGTTGCAGGCGGATTTCATGTACTATGAGGAAGTCTTGCATCAGGCCAACAATCCCTTTGTCCATGTGGTGGAGCCAGCTATACCTGTGCGGAGTCTGCAAGCTGTTGGAGGGGTGCGCGGATCAGTGCCTTTGCAGGCCATGGCAGCTCGGGATGTCTTCTTCCGTTTGCAGTCTGCTGATGCCTATGGCAACCTTCAAACCCGGCGGGACCCCGCCTCTTCCCTGCGGCTTCGCGAAGACGAGCTGGGCTTGGTAAAGCGCATTGTTCCTCTGCACAGTGGAGCTTGGGACGTAGTACTGGTCCCGAGGGGCCCTGTGGGCAGGCACCGCCTCACATTTGATGTTTTCTCTCAGGCCAGCCACCATGGTTCGCTTCAGCCGGTGGCCAACTATAGCGTGGAAGTGGACCTTGTTACGAACCTGCCCGATGCGGACCTGACCACTTTGTTGTGTCTTCCTCCACCGCCTTGGCCGGTGGGCGTGGAAGTCACTTGCGCTTTGATCCCGCGCGACTCTGAAGGTAACCAGGTTTCGGGCCTCCAGCAAGTGCACCTCTTCGCCCAGCCTCCACCGCCCTTCTCTGAAGAGCTCACGGCATCTCTGCACGTAGCGGACCCCAAGGACGTGGCAAGGCAGTTCAGGTTCTTCCCCACAGTTGCTGGCATGTGGACGCTTCGTGGTGAGGCCATCCTTGCAGAGGATAGGGTCGTGAACTTCCGCACCTGGCCCTTCGAGGTCCTGGGTGGCCAGACCTCCGCTTACCGGAGCTACTCGGTGCAGCCCTCTCGCATAATTACCGGCATCCCATTCAACGTGCCCATCTACGCTTTCGACGAGTACGACAACCCTTCCGAGGGGGGGATGGACATCTTTCGGCTGAAGACGACCGGCGGATACGAGGAGCGTCTTGCTTTGCAGCCGCCTGTACAGTATCTTGAGAACAACACTTACATGGCCTCAAATCTCGTTGCAGAGTTCCGAGACTTGTTCGAGATCCACATTGACCAACTTGCTATGCTTCACAATAACAGCCTCTCGCAATGCCCGGAGCTTTCGCCAGTGCCGGGCGGCCAAATTTTTGAGTTGAGTGAGCAACGTGCAATCGGCAGTGTCGCGCATTTACGGTGCCTTTCAGGCTTCATTGCGGCCGGTGGCGAAGGGGCACTACGGTGCTTATGGCCCAATGCTTCTGCCTCGCGACATGTTGTGGGTTATGCCGAATGGTTCAACTTGTCATCCATGCCAGCGAGCGGGCTGATGTGTCGAGAGCAGCTGCTCTGGTGCCCCATGCCGCCTTCTGTACCTTTCGGCCAACGTGTTGCACTTGATTGGCGTCGGCAGGTTGGCAGCGTCGCAATGTCGGAGTGCCTGCAGGGACACATGCTTCTCTTTGGTGACCTGGATGTGGTGTGCGGCTCGCGCGGAGGACTGGGCACATGGCTCCATGCCGATGGCACTACTGCCACGGCGGCTGCTTGCATGCCCATCCAGCAGCTTTGTCCGGAACTTTCGCCCGCAACCTCGGATGTTGTTGCTGCGAGCGATGGCAGGAATGCTGGCAGTGTGATTCAGCTGCGCTGCAAAGTAGGACTGGTTCCTGCCGCAGGTGACGCAGTGCTAGTTTGTGGTGCTGACGGCATGTGGCTGAAGCCGCTGCAAACTCGGCCGCAGCCACTGGGTGAGGTATTGGCCTGTGAGCCGGATCCGTTTTTCTGCTCCGATCCTTCACTCTTGCTGGGGCCGGGTGCCGTGGTGCAGCAGAGTGACACCCATCTGAATGACACGGTGTCCGTGACTTGCAGTATCGGCTTTGAGGAGGCCGGTGATGGCGAAGCGACAGGGAAGTGCGCGATTGACCCCGAGGACGACTCGAAGGGACGCTGGGCGAGCCCCACGGATGTGACCAAAGGCCAGGTCCCGTGGCGGCCCTTGCGCTGCCGCCGGCGCCAGAGCTACTGCGGCAACATTGAGGTGGATCATGGCCAGCTGCTTTCGCTTTCCGACGAGCGCTATCTTGGCTCGGCTGCGCTGCTGGGCTGTGCAGAGGGCTACGAAGCCAAGAGTGGCGATGCCAACTTCCTCTGTAGTGCTTCCACTATCGGGGCCGGTGAGTGGTTGTCACAAAGTGGCGCTGGCTTGAGTCAGAAGCTGAGCTGTGGTAAGGTGGCCGAGTACTGTCCTCAGCCGGTGCCACCAGAAGGGACTGACTTCGTTCTCTCCGTGGGAAGGGAGCTGGACAGTGTGCTCACGTTCCAGTGCCACCTGGCTTACGAGCCGAACGTGGCCCTGGAGTATCCACCCGAGCTGTTCTGCCGGCCAGGGCCCGTGCCGGGTCGAGGCCGCTGGTCCTCTCGGGATGGAAAAGGCTTGGAGCCAGAGAAGTACCTGAAGTGCGGCAAGCAATACAACTGGTGCCCTCGACTCAGTTTGGTGGATGGCCGTGTCAGCAATGTTCTCGACAACCGCCAGCTGGGCAGTACAGCGCAGCTACGCTGTGATGCGGGTCTCCAGATGACATTCGGCTCCGCGGATCTCGGGCTCGTGACTTTGGATGTGAATTGTACTAGTGGTACGCCAGCGGGAGGTGTATGGATGGCACCGGATGGACAAGACATCGCAGGCCAACTTCAGTGCACTCCATTGGACTACTGGTGCCCTCCATTGAATGGCTACACAATCGTAACGGCCACGTACCGAGAGCTCGAATCTTTTGAGCGCTATGTCACCTACAGTTCAACGACCCGTGCCTACCGCAGCACCGCCACGATTCGCTGCGCACAGGACAAGCGCATGCTCGACAGCTACGGCGACTCCGAGGTAGTTTGTGGATTGGATGCAGAGGGCATTGGTGGGGCGTGGCGAAGCCAGCACGGGGGACACTTGGCCATCAGCAAACACTGCTTCTACACCGGTTCCCCGATTACCGACACAGCCTTCATCGAAAACGGCTGCTTCTTCGGGGAGTTTGCAGGTTCGCTTGACAATTATTCCATTCCCGTGTACTTCTTTCGCACGGGTGCCGTTATCTTCTGGCACCAGCCAACGGAGTGGGTTGTGGGCTCCACTGTTCTGGAGGGCCAAAACAGTAATTGGCAGATCAAGTGGGTTGGAGACGGTATCCTGAATGCCAGAGTCGACCGAGGCGTCGGCGAACTTCAGATTGATGTGACGCAGAACTTCACCAAAGGGCCCGGGGACTGGTTTCACATCGCCTTCATTTGGGACTTGGGAGTAGGATTGGCAGGCCAGGGGCGCAGCTACCTATGGGTAGACGGGATTGAAGGCCAGCCCGTCGCTCTCAATTCTGAGAGGCTGAACCACTTCATCTGGGTGGAACCCCAGGACGGATTGGACCTTGGCGGAATTCGCAGCCCCATGAGTCCTGGTGAATACAGCAATATCCGAGTCTATACCCGAGCACTGACCGGAGAGCAGGTTTACGAGATCTTCAGTCAGGAGGACCCAACCTGTGGCATGACGGATGATGTTTGCCCAACACCGTGGTCCTTCCGGTCATATGTGTACGAGGTGACGAACCCGAATGACTTCCGATACAAGCTCTTCCCTCGCCGTCCTGCTGCAGAGGTGTTTTTCAAATGCGATCCCGGGTACACTGCCTTCGATGGTGACAGTCACATCATATGCACCAGTGCAGGAACCTGGTTGAAATACGGAACGAACCAACTGGCGCAGCCACTCCGATGTTGTCGGCACGCAGAGGACTTCTGCCCAACTATCGACCTCACAGGTAGCGCCGGGGCCGTGCTGACTGCAACGGGCTTTGAAGTCTTGACGGAATGTGGGGAGATGCCTGTCGATGATGGCCTCCCGCAACCTGTGGTGAGCTTTGCACGATGCTCGGAACCCCCTACTGCTGCATACGTTATGGTGGAACTGAGCGACGACCTGAACATCTCCAGCATAGCATCGCTGCGGTGCGAGCACGGCTTCGAGCCTTTAGACCCACTCACCATGGATACTGAGCTGAGATGTGTTCGAGGCACCGTCCCTGAGCCGCTGCTATCCGACGTCGTCGTGCCAAGTCGTTGGATGACGATTGATGGCCGTGAGCCTCGGCCTCTGCACTGCCGTGGCGTTCAGAACTTCTGCCCCGACCCGCGCCTTCCGAACACCACCGTGATCATGCTTTCAGATTCACTACGAACAGGTTCTATAGTTCACCTCCGGTGCCTTGATGGCTTCGCAGGTCCGGTAGTGGAAGCAACCTGCGAGAGGTCTCCAGACAACAGTGGCATGTGGATGATCGAGGACAATGGCACGCAGCCGCTGACAAGCCTCGACCCTTGCACGTATCTACCACAGAATCATTCGGAGGAGGAGCCCGAAGAGCTCCTGGTCCCAGGTGCTGTCTGGAACTGGGAGGGCTGCGCGCAGGGCGAGGGATCGGCCATGCTCTCCGATCCATCTGTGCCCCTACATGCCAGCGGAGGCACGGTTTCGCTTTGGTGGCAGCTGCCGGCAGACCTCGAGGAGCGGTTCGTACTTTGGTCATCCATGGAGAGCAGCTGCTTACAAGCCTTCAACGACACGAATGCCACCGAGAGTGTGCCCGATTTGCCTGGCGATGATGGCACCACAGCAAGCACCACATCTTCATACTTGTCTTTGTGGGAACAAAACGACACCAACGTGTCGAACATCTCACTCGATGGTGTGATGGATCCAGAGGATGCGAACGACTTCGACGAGAGTGTGAACCAGAGCAACGCCTCCAATGAAACTATGAATCTGACATTGGACGAAGTGAACGCCAGCGAGAGCAACGAGACCCGCCAAGGCCTGGACAGTGATGCCGATCTCGACAGCGACAACGACACTGACAATGACTCCGAAGTTGAAGACGCTGACAACATCACCTGGAGAGAATCCAACGACACACGCTTCGTGGATGTCAACAACACTACGGACGATAATGACACTGCCTCCACCATCAATGCGACGAAGGCAGAGAATACCACCACCAACGACACGAACGAGTCGGAGTCGGGCGACACTCTGAACGAGAGCAACCAGACCCTTGCGAATTCCACAGAGCAGCCTGCATTGCAAGAGCCGGTGAGCCTGCCGATGTCAGAGGAGGAAATAGAGCTTAACGAATCCGACGGCAACACGTCCGATGACTCAGAGAATTCCACCGATGAAGCCGTCAACGATAGCAACAGTAGCGACAAAGAGCGAATGAACCTGAGCAATGCCACTATTGCCACTATTGGCATGCCCGACGCTGATGGCGGCAGCGAAGCTCTTCCGCAGTGTTTGGAGAGTCCGCACATGGTGGTGACTAGAGGCATCTTGCAAGTTCAGCTGTCTCAGGGCCTGGGAGACTTTTCGGTAGACTTGGTTCGGCTCGGGTTACGTAGCGGCCAGTGGCTGCACCTCTCGTATGCCTGGGACGACGGAGGCATGGAGACTCGCTTGTGGCTCAATGGCACCAATGTCCTGGCAAGTGCAACCACTACAACTTCCACGATGCCCTTGGACACGGTAGAGAATCTCACAAACATGACAGAGGCCGAAGTGGACATGGACGAGCTGAATGAGAATGAGACCTACACTTCCGAGGCCGAAAGCAACGAAAGTCAAGACAACGTTTCCTACGACTCCGAGAATGTCACTGCCAAACTGGCAGAGGAGAGCAATACTAGCAATAAGAGCGCAAGCGAGGCTACAGAGGAGGGCAGCGAAGAGTGGCGTGAGGTTTTGGAGGAGGCCAGGCAAGAGGGATGGATCACACTCCCTGCAGCGGCGAACTACAACACGACCCTTGACAATGACTTGGAGTTTCAAATTGTCATGGGTTGGCCACTTGACTCCACGGAATTCCTGGAGCATATAGCCAATAATGGATGGCGAACGCTGTGCAGGTTGTACGACAAGCTCTTGCAGGACTCCGATGCAGAGCAACTCTCTCATGAGCGGCCATACTGCCCTGTAGTGTTGTGCCCAAGGCCGGAGGAAGGTCGGATGCAGAACTCATACATACGGCATTTCCCTCGACGAGCCGTTCCCGGCGAGATGCTTCGCTTGGCTTGCCTGCCAGGCTACTACGCAACGGCTGGCCAGGAGGAATTGCACTGTGGTGCCTCAGGGATATTCATGGGCATGGCCCTGGAGTGCTGCTCCTTGGACCCCGAGTTCTGCCCGGAGGTGCCTACTCACTGGAGGCAATCGATCAACAGCGCGCCAGAGACTTTGGCAGACGGCATGGAGAACCTGATCGTAGATGTCTATGAGCCATCAGACCCCTGTGAAGGCGACGAGAACGGTACAGCGCAGTCCCTCGGTGCTGAACTCCACCTGCACTGTCCTGCTGGCTACCTTCTCGTAGCAGGGACACGACACGCCATCTGCTCGCAGAAGGATTCGGAGGAGGAAGGCATGCGCTCGTTTTTGGGAGTGTGGAAGGACCTTGAGATTGGAGGGGAACTGAGGCTGCCTGTCTGCGATTTGGACGACAACTGGTGTCCGATGCTCTACCCGGGCTACCAGAGTTTCATCGTGAATGCAACGGCCGGCCGGCGCCTCGGCTCCTTAGCTTTTCTCCGCTGCCTCGATGACCAGCAGTTCGAGCCGGACTTTGGCAGTGTGACGGTCCGATGTGGCATGGCCACGGACAGGCAGTCCGGGCAGTGGGTTGATGCCTTCGATGCCCCCGCAACAGCACTGTCCTGCCGGCAGCGCGTCTTCGCCACCACCTCCACCACAACCCTCAGTCTGCTCCCAACCAGCAGTGGCGTTATCTCGGGCCTGCCAGGTGACCAAGGCCTTGATGCATTCCGGCACCACGCCGCCAACGCCTCTCTGGGTTGCGGATATCCCTTCGTCAATGTTGGAGGAGACACCCGCGTCTATTGTGTTCTGGGGCCTTCCACGACCAGCCCTGACGGTACAGAGGGCCGATGGGTTGATCAGGACGGAAGCAACATCGAGTTGCCAATATGTGTACTGCGCAGGGACTGGTGTCCGCAGATTGACTTGGTGGGTAAGAATAGTGAAGCTTTGCTGAGCAGCGCCTACGAGTTCGGAAGCGTGGCGACTCTCCGATGTCACATCGGTTACCAGCGCGTCGAGGGCAACATCACGCTGAACTGCATCAACCACGAGTCGCTGCTCTACGGCATCTGGGATGCAGAGCCCGTGCGATGCGAGCTGTCACCATTCTTCTGCCCGGCTCCTGAAGCCACGTTTGCTGGTCTAGTGCAGCTGGAGTCGCGCTTCCAGCGAGGTGATGTTGTCAACATGGCCTGCCATGCAGGCTATAGTTACTTGCAGGGCGATTTGGAGGTCTATTGCGATGTTGGTGACAACAGCGATGGAGGGCAGTGGAAGACGAGTGATGGAACCGCCGCTAAGCCCGTGGTTTGTGTGCCTCAGCAAGATTTTTGTACTCTACCGGTGGTCAACAACGGCTACGTGAGCTCGGTATCCGAGGAGGGCAAGATGGGGAGTATCGTTGAGCTGCAGTGCCAGGATGGCTTTACGGACTTGCGCTTGGACGCATTGCAGGCGCTGCAGCGCACGGCTCGCTGTACCGAGGACGGCGCCTTTCAAGTTGGCATCTCACGGGTCAGCCGGGATCTGTTGCGGGCCACTTCTTTGGCTCAGGATGTCTTGGACGAGTTGGAGTCCTACTGGGCATTGGATACACGAGAGTCGGATCTCAATTGGCGGGCACTGATGCAATTTGAGTACCGTTGGCGCTCGGAGCTCTCCTTGGGTTTGCGAGGTTTGCTTTATGACAGCGCCGTCCGGGAGGTCTTAGTCCAATTCCCAGGCTATGATGGTGGACTCACTGATAAGTGGATGGCGATGTTCACGGTAGACGACGTCCGCAGGCTGGTAACCTTGCTCGAGGAGCAGCAGGGGAAGATGCTGGACCTTGCTCATCAGAACGGGCTGCCAGCTGGCTTGCAGGAAGAACCGATACTCTACTGCAACCGAACACCAGATTGGTGCCCGTTGCCCGAGCTCCCGGAGCACAGCTCTTTCGTAGCGGGCACAGGTGTCTCTGCAAGGGCCCTGGGTGATCAGATCTTCCTGGAATGCCACCCCCATTATGTTTACGATCTTGGCCTTCAGTCGCTGATGTGTGGAAATGCGGGTGATGGTTCAGCAATTTGGCGAGCGGTCGACGGTCGACAGGCACAGCCCAACATGACCTGCAGCTTGAATCGGCTTTGGTGTCCGCCACTCCCGTCACTGCACAATTCTCATATTTCCAACATGGAGCCTCGTGACCGGAGTGTCTACACGGAGGTTCATCTCGAATGCCGACGAGGCTACTATCCTACGGCAGGCCACGCTTTCGGGCGGTGTGCTGAATCCGGGCAATGGTGCTCCAGCGATGGACCTTCGGCGCACTGCACCGAGCCGGCAGATTGGCTTCGTTGCGAACTAATCCCCGCCTACTGCCCGAGCTGGCCGGGCAAAGAGGAGACAGGGCCTTATGGAAATGGTAACAGCAGATTCCTCGGCAATGAGCATGAGCGCTCTGACCTGAACCCCCTTGCTCACATCTTCCTGCGTGAAGTTCGCCAGCTGCCGTTGCCCAGTGCTGCCCTAGGAGATATCGTGACGCTCTCCTGCCCGCAGTACTTCTCCAGAGCTACTGGGGACGTGCGATTCAAGTGCGGGCATGGTCGAAACGGTACCGGTGAGTGGCAGCGAGAAGCCATTGCGGCCACCTCCTACCTGGACAACAGTACGCCGGATGCCCTGATACAGCTAGTGGACGAAGCTATCGCAGAGCCTTTGGTCTGTGAGCTGCAGACTCAATTTGGTGTTCGTCGTAAATATTACGAGCGTTTGCCCGGGCTTTTCAGGAACCACAGCCGATCCGGCGAGGATGTGGTGCCCCACATCAATCAGATCCAGTCGCCCTACGACGCTTCGCACTTCGAAGCATATCTCCGCCCGGAAACTCCGGGAAACTACACACTTTGCGTGGAGGTGGTGGGTTCCTTCGTGTTGACCTTTGACAAGGAGATCTTGCTTTCTGCGCGATCGCAAGGCCTTCTGCCCGAGCTTTTCGTGTCTAAGCCAGTGGCCTTGGATGCAAGTCGCTTTCATTCTTTCAGCCTGGAGTTTTGGGCAGATCCTCTCTTACCAGAGCGCGTGGACACTGAAATGAACTTTCAAAGGCACTTGCGCTTCCTCTGGAACTCCTCGTCGGATCCACCTGTTCCGGTACCATATTCTGAGCTCTTCCACAGCTTTGATACCATGTACGGCTCTCCAAACTCGCACATAGGAATCAATGACCCTGAGCCTTGCCCCTCCGGAGAAATTCAGTACGTTCGAGGCTTGAACGAGTACGAGGCGGGATGGGTGACGGACGGCTCTCTCGGGTTCAACTACAACCCGAACTCGCAATGCCAGTGGGAGCTTGAAGCCGTTGGCAATGTCCGCTTTACAGTGTTTTCGAACTTTGTGGACCTTGTTGACACCCAAGACTGCGCAGGGGATCGCCTCGAGTTTCACGTGGGCTCGGGGAATGCCCTGCGACTTCTTGGTGCCGTATGTGGCAGCTACCCGGAGGGCACACCACTCGTACAGACGTCAAGCAGGCGTTTGGTGATCCGGTTCGTCACGGATGGCTTCGGAGAGAGGGAGGGCTTCAACGTCACCTACAACCTCACTCGCACAAACGAGATCATCGCGGAAGACACCGTCATACCGCGAGTCTCGTGACAGAGCACAGTAGCACACCGCCAGAAGATGGACCTGGAAGCTCATAGGAGGGTCCGATTCGAAGGAAAATGCTTGTGACACGAGTGCTGCGCCGCAAAAGATGGCTTCGAGTTCCCGCAACTTCCATTTAAACAACGCAGACGATGATTTTGCCTACAATCATAGTCACACCGTGTCCATATGTGTCCATATCACCCTAAAGTGGGTGCTACTGCTTTGGTGCGGTGCCCGCCCATGATGGTTCAACACACCATTACTTCCACCTACACAATTTTCGCTCGCCACCAATCTCTTGATCGTACACTCCAACACTATCGCCTTCTCTGGCAGTCCTGTGTCAGATTTGGGAGCGTCATGCGTTTTTCATCGTTTACGGAAACATGCTCCCGCTTCAGCGCCGCGCCTGTCGCTTGCAAAGCGCAGGTCCTGGGCGTGGTGCCGAAAGCCGTCCATATTCGTGCTGCGCATATCATCCTCTCTCCGAGATCCCGTGAGTGTCCGCCGCCCGAAATCGCGTCCCTGCATATGAAGGGAGACCTGCCACGGTCCCCCGTGATATGGTATGCGTATTATATATCTACAGACTCATCTGTGTAGTTTTTGTTTAATAAGTCTTGGCTTGTGCGTTGCGGCGCGATTTCCTCAACTGACTGACGGGGAAAATATAGATTTGATCATTGAGAAGATCATAACCTTGACATTAACTGTTTGAATTGTTATGAGGAAGAAGGAGTATATTCTTGTACAAGTAATTAAGTTTAGTTTTTGTATTTCGATTTGATATAATGAACTGAATATTGTGAGAACATTAGATTCGTGATTATACTCAAGCCCTTTTTTCTATTATACTTCAACTTATCCAGACTTTATCTTAAAACTTAGAACCAATTTACTCTATGAAAGGCTGCACGCTTCCTCCGGTTTCAGATTTGCGCAGGACGGCATCCGGTACGAACGGGATTTTAGGATTGTCGGCAAGCTTGCGGCTGTCTGCCCTTAATCACAGGCGAACCCTTAGTGCGAAATTTAGGCTTTCGTACCAGACGCGCTGCGTAGTACGAAACGCTCAAATTCCAGGGTCTCATGGGTGTACGAAACTCCGCAAATCCCGAAACGTATGGTTTCGTACCGCGCCAAATTTCCGAGAAATTCAGTATTTCGTACCACATCATTTCCGTCATTTCATTACGCCGCTTCGACAAACATTGGATATCATCCACCTTCAATACTATACTGAAGGATTTGGACACTTGGTACATGCCACGCATGCCATATACAATGTATTGTAGCATGGTGAGGTACCTTGAGGACTTACCGTGTTTGTCGCACTGTCGCATGGACCGACCAGACATCGCAGCTAGAGACCGGAACGTGGAGACGCAACTTGCGGGCAAGGGCGCGTGTGTGTCGTGGGGAGTGTCGCGGAGCGGCGGGCAAGGGGAGGTGTGTCACTGGAGTGTAGTGTGGAGTTTCGGGTGAGGGTGCGTCTCGGA
This sequence comes from Symbiodinium sp. CCMP2456, assembly GCA_905221635.1. NCBI lineage: Eukaryota > Dinophyceae > Suessiales > Symbiodiniaceae > Symbiodinium > Symbiodinium sp. CCMP2456. Next base: position 165,210 of record CAJNDV010023669.1, read on the forward strand.
GTGGCGGGCCGGCGTGTGTCTCGCAAAATGTGTCGCGAAGTGTCGGGCGAGAGCGTGAGTGGCGTGGGAGTGTCGCGG
>CAJNDV010023670.1:11340-16340 GCA_905221635.1 Symbiodinium sp. CCMP2456
AGCTATTTCCCGCCCCCATACATACACGTATGTACTCTTAAGCTGTTTGATGTGCTTGTTTATTTATTGTGCCTGAAAACATATGTGTGTATACACATATATATATATATATATATATGTGTATACACACATACATGCATACACACATACTGAAACTGGGTTCAGGAACCCGAAGGAATAGTGATACGGAGCATGATGTCTGGGGTTCGAAGCCTTCAGGTTTCCAACAAAAAAGCTGCTTCATAGTTTAAGGACGGGAAAGGTCATACTCGGAGCTTGCTTTAGGGGTTTGGTGGCTTCAGGGGTTAAGGGCGTCAGATTTGGATGTCGCCGAGATGTGTAGGTTTTTGGCCACCTGCACTTTCAAAAACACATCAAGGGGCTCAGGGCTCAGAGGCCGCTTGGGATCACCAGCAGCACATCCCTGCGGCTGGAGAAGTGGCTTGAACGCGGTTTAGAGTTGAGGGTTTTGTTTCGGGTCCTCGAGCCCACACCCGAAACCCTACCTGTAAGAGCCGCATCCTAAACCCTTAATTCGCGTATGCCCTAAAGCGGAAACCGCAAGTGCCTTAAATCCTCAAATGCAAGCCCTCAACCCTAAACTCCATAGTCCTGAAAGAACCCTTAAACGCACCCTTCCAAAACCAATGTCCCGCCTTGTCAGACCAGTGGCTGACTCGACCCCACATCGGACCTACTTTTCTGCGGGCTTCTAGGGCTTAGGGTTTAGGTTTAGGGTTGAATGAATACAGACAAATAGAGAGATAGATACAGAGATAGATGGAACTATACTGCCGCAGGAAAGGCAAGGACTCTAAGAGGGCATGTCTAAAGACTTCAGAGTTGTTTCGAGAGGTGCTGGGTGAGAAAGGCGTATAACACTTGCATAAACATGTTAATCAATTGATATTAACTACCACTATGAATGAGTAATAATTTGATAAGGGTTTTCGATCATGGGTTTCGTGCGGTTTGGGCCAGCTTGGGATTGAGATGCTTCCGCCAAAGCAAAGGGCTAATACGGCTCAGGAGTGCGACTCTCTCTGCTGATTTGGGTGCCAACAACATCATCATGGCGCTGCGAACCCCTTCCAAAAGTCAACTTGTTCGGCTGCTAGACCCTAGAAACCCCTATAATAAGTCCAGAAAAGCCCTCAAGACCCCAAAACGTATAAGAATAAGCCTAAGGCAACCCCCTACACCCTAAACCCTACACCCTGAACCCTAAACCCCAAAAAGTTGGGAGCTAGGATTAGGGCAATCCTTGGGGATATAGACCCTATAAGGTGCCTTTTAAGAGAACCAAAAGTAGGGTTCAGAAGGGGTACCCTTGAAGGGGTACCCCTAATAATACTACCTAAAAGTCAAGGACCCAGGGTCCGAGCTAAGACTTGAACAACCCACGTTCTCATGTTACCATGTGGGTAGGGTTTAGGGTTTAGGGTTTAGGGTTTAGGGTTTAGGGTTTAAGGTTTAGGGCTTTTGGGTCCCTAATCTAGTACTGCACCCTGGTAAAAAGGGACCCCCTAAAGCGGGACCCTAGTTTAGAGAACTATCCCTTTGCCTCTGAAGATCCACATTGGAAGAGGATATCTTGGCTTCGGCGCCATTGGTCTGAAGGGAAAAGCATAAGAGCCATACACCCTGAACCCTGAACGAAATCCCGAATCATGAACTCTACAAACCCTGAACCCTAAGCCTTAAACCATAAACCCAAAACCCTGAACCTTAAACCCCAAACGCCCTAAACCCCAAACACCCTCACCAACCCCTAAAACCCTAAACCCCTAAACCCTAAAACCCTAAACCCTAAACCCCTAAACCCCCAAACCCCTAAGCCCCTAAACCCCCGAAACCCTACAGAAAGGCCGAACAAAAGCGAGGCCGTGGACCGACAAAAACTTTTTTTATATTTTTCACCTAAACCCTACAGAAAGGGACAACAAAACCCTAAACCCTAAACCCTAAACCCTAAACCCTAAACCCTAAACCCTAAACCCTAAACCCTAAACCCTAAACCGAGGCCGTGGACCGACTCGTAGATCCCCATGCGCACACCGAAGGCCCCTCGGAGAGCGCGGGCTCGAGGGCTTAGGGTTTTAGGGTTTAGGGTTTAGGGTTATTTTAGGGTTTAGTGTGTAGGGTTTAGGGTTTAAGGCTATTTTAGGGTTTAGTGTTGTTCTAGGGTTTAGGGTTATTTCAGGGTTTAGGGTTGTTTTAGGGTTTAGGGTATATGGCTTTTCAACTAGGGTTTAGGGGTTCTAGGGTTATTTGCGGGGTGCAGCAGTGGACTTTACCTCTCTTAGAGGGCTTACCTTAACCTACCAAAACCCACTTTTTTGTAGGTTCTTATTATAAACCCTAATATGGGATTTATAGGGACCCTACAAAAAAGTAGGTTCTGGTAGGTTTAGGTATGGTCTAGGGTTTAGGGTCTAGAGTTTAGGGTTTACTTCTTCGTCATCAGGGCTTAGGGGTTTTTATGGATTAGGGTTTAGGGTTTAGGGTTTAGGGTTTTTTGGTATATGGTTTTTCAATTACGGTTTAGGGGTTTAAAGTCTTTTTGTCAACTGCAGTGGACTTTACCTCTCTGCGAGGGCTTATACGGTGTAGAGATTATGGGCTTTAGGGATTAGGGTTTGGGGTTTTAGGGTTTAGGGTTTAATATTTAGGGAGATATGGGCCGTGGGCCGTAAACACTAAACCCTCAACCCTAAACCATAAACCCTAAACCCTAACAGGATTTGGGGTTTGGACTCCCAGTCCAGGGCAGAGTTGGCTGGCTTTCTTAGGTCGAGGCATATAGGGGTTTAGGGTTTATAGGGTTTATAGGGTTTATAAGGTTTATAGGGTTTAGGGGCAGACTCATGCTGGCCCCAGGAAGGGAGGAAGCACAGCGGAACGCATATACATAATATAGCAGCCTGAATCATTCGAACAGGGGCTTTTGGGGGTATATTGCAATATGTGCGGCATAGTACCCTAAACCGTAAACCCTAAACCCTCGACTCTAAACCGTATAAACCGTATGAACAAAATGTTTAAGGCTCCTATATTTGGACATCAGGCAGTCGAGCTCTTGCGGAGCGAAGCTTCCATGCTTCGGGGGAGTCTCTTGGCTTGGAGCTTTCTGTAAGGTTTAGGATTTAGGGTGTCGGGTTTAGGTTTTAGGGTTCTGTAGAGGGTTGGACCCAGAGTCTCCAAAGACTTATATGGTACGGGCTTTGGCACAAAAGCCCTGAAACTATGAGCCCTTAAGGCGCTAGAGAGTAAGGTTTGGGAACCCTAAACCCTAAACCCTAAACCCCTAAACCCTAAACCCCCAAAAACCCTAAACCCTAAACCCTAAACAGGGGTCCGGAAGATCTTGCCAGACGTAACAGGGTAGACTCAGGGTTTATAGGGTATAGGGTTTAGGGTTTAATTAAGGTTTAGGGTTTAGGGTTTAAGGTTTAGGGTTTAGGGTTTAGGGGTTTATAGGGTCTTACGGTTCAGCTTTCTTCGGTCGAATAAGTGCTTGAGTTCATGGAGCTTGTGGGCAACAAGAGACATAATATCTGAACTCAGCCTGAAAATCTTAACCGGCTCCGGCCCTAAGCCCTAAACCCTAAACCCTAAATCCTAAACCCTAAAGTCCCAAACCCTAAACCCTACACCCTAAACCTTCAACGAAACCCTAAATGACCGAACCCCCTTGCAGACCTCCAAAGCTCGCCATCCACCCGGCGCAGCCCGGCAACCAAAGTCCGCGGATCAAGCCCTGCGCTCGCTCGGCCAATTTGGGGGCAAAAATTGGGGTTTAGGGGGGTTCTGAAACGAACGATTCTACTATATTGGAGTGCTAGATTACAGTCCCTTCTTTTTCTGAGCTCGCGACGGATTGACTCTACACTCTAAACCCACGTTGAGGATCGGACAACAACCAAGGAAGCACGACTTAAACTTTTCGGCTGTCGATCAACCTCGAAAGTTTCCCCGATGGTCCAAGTACTTACGTAGGTTTAGGGTTGAGTGTTTGATTTAGGGCGTAAGGCTTGACATGGTGTGGGATTAGGATATAAGGCCTTTTTCTCTGTACCTGCGTAAGAGCCCTAGGACCAACATATATGTTCTTCAGGTACATGGACCCGAAGGTCTAAGTTTAAGAATTTTAGGTAATACAGGGGCCGGTAGAATTACCGATACTGTTCAGTAGCATCCCGCGTAGAAATAACATACCCAAAAACCCAACTGAGGCCCCGATATAAATTATCCCTAAACCCTAAACCCTAAACCCTAAACCCGATATAAATTATCTTGAGTGTTGGGGTGTTTTAAGCTACGTAGTCGAAGACCTGCGCTGCCGTCCAGGGTTCCTAAACCCTAAAACCCTAAAGCCCTGAACCCTAAACCCTAAACCCTAAACCCTAAAACCCTAAACCCTAAACCCTAAAACCCTAAAGCCCTGAACCCTAAACTTATAGGCTAGGGCCTTATAACACGTGCTGAATCGCAACTACCGCCACCGCAACAGCACGCAGGTTTACAAAGTCGATGGCCAAAGCCACTACGATGCACCCAAATGCAGGAACCAGATTAGGAAACAGGTTCTTAAAGCCGGGTTTCTGAATCAGGCTTGAATTATTTACCCCGGGTTTCTTCACCAGGTTCCTGCATTAAGCCCCAAAGCAATTTCGGTTGCTGTCGGGTTTGGACTCTCATCACACTGGGCTTTAGATGCTATCGTAGCTCCTGGCTTTGCAGTGAGATTCATTACGGAATGTAGCGCAGGCACATGAGTAATGACATTGCTCACAGTGCTTGACATCTGAAGACCAATGTCCAGACCGATTCCACACCAGCTTTAGATAAACCCTAAACCCTAAACCCTGAACCCTAAACCCTAAACCCATAGAACACGTGTCGCCAAGCCTCCGTGCGAAGGATCTGTCTTGCGAACTGAAGCAGTCCTGCGCGGTGTTCTAAGCTTAGGGTTTAGGGTTTAGGGTTTAGGGTTTAGG
>CAJNDV010023670.1:21340-23726 GCA_905221635.1 Symbiodinium sp. CCMP2456
AAAAAGTAGCTTCTCGACTCCCTCTGCAGAAGACAGGACCACCAATCCCGAAAGGCGCTCGCTCAGCATCTGCGCATCCGGCACAGATTGAATTGCGACGGTTTAGGGTTTAGGGTTTAGGGTTTAGGGTTTAAATGGAGCTGATCCTTCTTGTTTTCTGTAGGTTCTTAAGACAACGCCCAGTCTAAAGTGTACAAGGACTCCAAAAAGGGCTTCCAGCCGTGGCAGTCCAAGGTTAGGACAAGGAGCAGAGCAACAAAAGCGCTTTGCTTGCACGACAGCTGCGGACTCAGTCATGCTGGCGCAAAGATCCGCACAAAATCGACTGTTTCCCCTAACTTTCCACACTACCAGACCTCAAGGCCCTGAGGCTTCACTGAAAGCTAGGCTGTCGGCAGAATAGGATAACACCCAAGGAGTAGCTTCCACGGTCCAGGCTTCACCCGGCTTGAAATCTGTCGCAAAAGGCTGAGGCAGGTTCTGGCAACCCTTAACCCTAAAGCCCGAACCACAACCCTGAACCGTAAACCCCGAATCATGCTACAACTGAATGTCCGGCTGTGAGCCAAAAGGCAAAGGATGATGAACACAACATTTTCCGCAACGGCTTCTCCGACTCACAAGCAACGGCCGTACCCTAGGGGTCCATGTGCCCACATAGTATATACTTCGGCGCCAAATTACCTATATAGGGACTACTTTAAGGCCAAAGTATCTGCTATTTGGGCACATGAACTCTTAGGGGTAGGCTAAGGGGCATGAGATGTCTCGTGGGCAGTTTCTGCGTAGCAGTTTTGAGAAGTCTCTAAACCCTAAACCCTAAACCCTAAACCCGAAACCCTAAACCCCTAAACCCCTAAATCTCTGGCCACCAAACTCTAAGGTTGGATCCATGGGATTTGGGGCTTGCAGGTTTAGGGTCCTGGCATCTGGGGAGATTGAGTTGGGATTTAGGGTTTAGGGTTTAGGGTTCAGGGTTTAGGGTTTAGGGGTTAGGGTTCAGGGTTTAGATCTAAGGTTGTTTAGGGTTTAGGGTTTAGGGTTTAGATCTAAGGTTGAAACCATGGGCCCCTAGTATGGGCCCTTAACCCTGGGATCCTTATACACCGACTATATACCCTATATGTACCTTTACGGGTTAGAAAGGCCTAAAAGTCCATATTAGGGGCCCGTACTTCTAACCTTAGACAAACACGATACACAAGAAAACATCACTAGGGCAAGTGGCATGAACAAGACCAGTATGCTGAGTTTACTTTCTGTCGATGCCAGCTGAAAATGTACACCACGTTCCACAGTGCCTTATTTGGGTCTGGACGAGCTCGGGAATAGAATATGGGCACCTTAGCACTTCGACTATTTTTGGCAGAGAACTACCTAGACCCTTACATAAATGTAGCACCTCTTTTTGGATGACGTGTTTTAGGGTTAGGATCCTATAATAAGAAACTAAGGTAACCCAAAAAGTACTGCATTTAAGGGTCCAGCTATTGTCTGATTCCAGAAGGGCGATTGTGCAAACGATGAGCGATCTATTCCGACTTCTCTAGTAACCCAAACCCTTTCCCCTAATCTACAACCCGAAACCCTAATCTAAACCCCTAAGCAGTAAACCCTAAACCCAAAGAGGGTCTAAGGGTTTAGGATTTAGAGTTTAGGGTGCGGCGCAAAGCATAAACCCCAAACCTATACACCCTAAACCCTAAACCCTATACTAAAACCCTACACCCTAAACCCTATACTAAAACCCTACACCCTAAACCCTATACTAAAACCCTACACCCTAAACCCTATACCCTAAAACCCCCGGAAACCCGAAACCCTCGGATTTTTCGCCGATTGGCATCTGGCACTCGCTGTGAGGCCCTGCTAGGCGCCGTGTGGGAGCGTGAACACGGAGCACACCGGATTCACCTGGCAGCTCAGGGTTGAGGATTTAGGGTTGAGGGGTTTAGGGGTTTAGGGTTTAGGGTTTAGGGGTTTAGGGTTTAGGGGTTTAGGGGTTTAGGGTTTCAGGGTCTAGGGCCGATACTAGCCATTGCAGGATCGGTGAGGGTTTAAACCCCTAAACCCCCGAGCCCCCTATAAGCCCTACCCAGAGAACCCACTACCCCTAAATTAGAGGGTCCTTAATATTATGAGTCAAGGTATATATGCCTTAATTAAGGGGTATTTGCTTCTCTGGGTAAACGATGTAGGGTTTTTACCTTAAGAACCCAAAACCTACTTTTTTGTAGGTTCTTGCTATAAACCCTGATATGGGATTTATAGGGACCCTACAGAAAAGTAGGTTTTGGGTTCTTAAGGTAGGGTTTAGGGATCGGGCTGGGGGTTCAGGATGCAGGGACCCCAAAGGCAAGGATCAGATTTAGGGTTTAGGGTTTAG
>CAJNDV010023681.1:0-10558 GCA_905221635.1 Symbiodinium sp. CCMP2456
CCCCCCCAAAAAAAAAAAAATCCAAACCCTGGCAGGCCAAAGAAGCTGAGCAGGACATGGCCAGGCTGGCCGAGCAGCAAGAGGACCGACGTTTCGAAAGATCGCAGCTTTAAGTGTTTAGGGTTGAGGGTTTAGGGTATATGGGTTTAGGGTTTAGGGTATCAGGGTTTAGAGTCTAGGGTCTAGGGTTTAGGGTATAAGGGTTTAGGGCTTAGGGTTTTGTATATGAGTATTTGGTTTTGGGGATCAGGGCTGTGGGGGTTTAGGTTTTAGAGTTCAAGGATTGGGGTTTAGGGTCACTATGGTTTTAGGGATCCGGGTGTGGGGTTTTAGAGTCCATGGGTTGGGTGAGGAATTCAACAATACATACCTATCTATCCAGTTACTTGTCGTCCTGTAGCTGCTTCAACCTTGTTCTCTCCCTGTATGTGCACCCATATATATATATATACACATATGTATGTATATATCTATGTGTATATGTGTGTATATATATATATATACACATACATACGTACACATGTATACACATACGTACACACCTATCCAGACAGGGGCGCTGTCACACACACACACACGCACAATCCTAAAAAGTAGGTTTTCTAGGGGCTTAAACCCTAAACCCTAAATCCTAAACCCTAAAACCTAAACCCTAAACCCCAAACCCTATAAACTCCAAACCAAATCCTGCACAGGTCCTACACGGAAATAGCGCTCAGAAAGCCCGGGATTCAGGGCTGACCCTATCCGTAAGGCTAGAGGGAGGAAGATGTCGAATTTTTGAGGCCCCACGGCCATATTATTAGGATGTGTATATATATATATATATAAGTATATAGCGAGAGAGACATATGTGTGTATATATATATATATATAGATGTATACTTACATGTATTTATAATACACATATAAAAAGGTACATGTTCAGGTACATATATATATATATATATACACAGGCAAGAGATATCTTGGCTATTCTGTGCAGTATGGGTCCAGCCAGTTTTCATCAATTTATCGTGCAGGGCATAGGGCCAAGTCTAGGGTTAAAGGGTCGTTGTATGCTTGTCTGGGTCCTGTTGCTACACAAGCTCCATCAAATACTCGTTTAGTGAATCAACTTACGTTGAACTTCCGGATTGTTGGTGGTTTCTGCTACTGCTAATTTGGCTCCCAGAGCTTTGCTTCTTAGTAGTGCTTGCCAAGGACAGGGAGGCAGTGCGTTAGAGAACGCACGAGGGAATAAGTTCCCTGCAACCACCAAAGAGGCAAAGAAATAGGGAGAGAGAGCAACAAAGAAATAACGATAAATGTACTGCTGACGACAACTACTTAATATAAACTCTGTTTTCTACATGTTATTGATAAGAATTGTCAGACATTTGTAGTAAAGGCAAGCTGGGAGGCCCTGTGATACCCGAGTCATGTGGCGTCGTCAACTAGGTTGGTCTGTGGTATACGTGTTTTGCTTTTCTGGTTTCCGGTTCCTGTCGAAACAAAAGTAGCCCAAAAGATTCAACCGGTATCTACTTTTCTTCAGCGGCCAACACAACAGCCTAGTCAAGTCTTGGTTAAAAGTCAAACATGTACCACATCGGCTCATGAGCCCTTCGAGAAGGACCTAAGGAAGACTGGGAGGGAGTAAACGGAGGCAGGTGTAATAGCAGTGCGAATACTGATGATTGCAATGATCGTCAAACTAGGAGTAATGAAAGCAACGAAGCCCTCAACCTACCCTAAACCCTAAACCCTAAACTCCTAAACTCCGAAACTCCTAAACCCCTAAACCCCTAAACCCCTAAACCCGGCCCTAGGGTCCAAAGCCCCCTCCGAACGGCGTGAACTCCCCCAACCCATGGAGCCATGTTGCGACGATGACGCCGCCGAAACGGTTAAGGGTTTAGGGTTTAGGGTTTAGGGTTTAGCCCGGACGAACTGAAGTACGTCTGAATTCTGTAACCTGAACACCCCAAGAGATTCAGTGGTTCTGCATTGTTTGAAGCCTAAGCCTTAAAGGGCCGAAGCAGGTCATCAAAAAGCGCGCACTTTAAGCAAACTACCTCAGATCTCTTTTCGCAACCAGGTATCAGCCCCGGCACCTAACATCTTTCTGAAGAGCTGCTTAAAATGGGAGTTTCAGAAAACTAGGATCCTACTATTTAGGGTCCTATGTCAGGGTCCCCTATTTTCTGAAACTCTCAAATCAGCTCCCAAAGCCTAAAACTCATTTGCAGGACCTCCAACGGCAAGTGAAGGAGGCCAGCGGGCGTAATAAAGGGACCATGGTAATTAGAACAGGGTTTGGGGGCCCTATATACTATCTGGTAATTATTTAGGCGCCTACATTAGGGCAAGGAGAGCAGAACAAGTATTTTGCTGCAATGTAATACGAAATCTGCTCGCTCGCTCGCTCTATCTCTCTCTATCTGTTGTTATGTGTCTTTTTGGATCTGTGTATATGTGTATACTATATATTATGTATGTACATGTATTTATATATACATACACACATACATATACTAGATATCATGTGTAAAAAAATGTAAAGATATAGATCTATGAACACTTTTGAGATTCGGTTTTAGGCCACAGCTATGACATGTTCACATTTCTGACGTTCCATGATCAAGGTTTCGGGTCTAGGGATTATGCTTCGAGATTTCCCTATCGGTCCATGTGCCCAGAAAGTACATGTTTTGTCTCCCAAAGTACCTGTACAGGGACCACTTTAAGGCCAAAATATTTTGGGCTTTGGAGTTTGGGGTTTAGGTTTACAGTTTCGGGCTTAGGAATTATAGAGTATAGGCTTAGGGTTTAGAGTTCAGGGTTTGGGGTTAAGAGCCTCCCAACACCTGCTTACATGAACCTTTAGGGTGTATCATGATTTAGTGTTTTCCGGTGTTTCGGGTGGAGACTCCCTGCCCACAAGGCTTGTAGCCATGTGCCTCTCATGCCCAAAACCTTGGCAACCAGAACAAAATCCTCGTAGAACTCTTACCAAGACCTTTCCAGAATTCTTACTATAGTGTACTGTATAGACGGTTTAGGGTTTTAGGGCTTAGGGTTTAGGATTTAGGGCTCCTCCCAAGTTATTCCTAAAGCCTCCAAGCTTTGGAGCCCGCGTCTTGGCTTGCAATGGGCTCGGGATCAAGTTTCCGTCTAGGCTTGGCGGTTTGATGTGCGCGCCACCCGGAAATCCATAATATAGGGGCCTACATAATTACCAATATTTTGGGGGTTCCTGATTATAATTATAGTAGATAATAACCCAGCACCCTATTCTAATTATTCAGGCTTCTACATTAGCTTAGGTTCTTGTTGAGGTGCGAAGCCCCGAGGTTGTGAAGGTGTGCCCACGTGGGCCATGTATAAAGAACTCGAACAGGAGCGGTTGTCATGTTGTCAGAAAGTAGCTGAAACCATGGATGCATCCGTTCGCAGGCGAGCGGCAACCAGTTTCAAAATCTGAGGTCGCCAAACCTTCTAGAACCCTTACCCGACCCTTAGAAACACACGCGTAGACCTAAATCCCTAAACCCTAAACCCTAAAACCCTAAACGCTAAACCCTAAACCCCTAAACCCCTAAACCCTGAACCCTGAACCCTACTAAACCCTAAAGAGCCACTTCAACTCCTCAGTTTCGAAGCCAGGCGGATGCCCAAGCTTCGAAACTCCACGAGCGAAAGACGGAGACGACCGCCGAGGCAGATGCTTAGGGGTTTAGGGGTTCAGGGTTTAGGGAGAGCTTTTTCGGATTTTTGGGTGGCAGAGTTTAATATAGAAGCCAATAATTTCCAATTTTAATCCTCAGCGCTCCTTACCAAAATTTACTATAAAGGAGCCCCAGTAACCATTCTAATTATTAAGGGCCCTGCATTAGGGCTTTCGGCGCCTTCAGTGCCCTCCTTTTTGTTCTCAATGGCGAGTACTCCGGCCGTACTGGAGGGCAGTGGGCGGATGAGGGCTTTCGGCAAAGGCCCCATAGTAGTTCCTTTTGGGGATTACCTTATAGGATTCTAAATATGCACCCCCAAAAGGAACTACTATGGGGCCTATGGGCTTTCGGCAGTGTTTGGTGTTAAAGGTGCTCAGGATTTCCAGGTTGACGCATTCGCGGCTTGAGATTAACCCTAATTAACCCTAAACCCTAAAAATTAACCCTAAACCCTAAAAATAACCCTAAACCCCAAAAATTAACCCTAAACCCTAAAACCCTAAAATTAACCCTAAACCCTAAGGGCGTTCGGTGTCACTCTATGTTTCGGGTCTGTGGGTACAGGATCCTCCGGGGTTCAGGGCTTCTACGCTTGTGGATATTTGGGGGACCAGACTGAGGCCATTGCACTGCCTCCCGAAATTTAGGGTTTAGGGTTTAGGGTTTAGGGTTGTGGTTTAGGGTCTAGGGTCACAACGTAAGAATAGATTTTTGCAACTATGCAGAGCACTGACTGGTAGACCGTTGCCTCCAAGAGAGTTTGTCATGTGTGTTACCATCAGATGCTCAGCATAAGGGGTTGCATACTGGGCCAATTCAGCTCACATGGGAAGCTGTCATTCTTGGCCGCGGAGAATTGGTGATCATTCAGAGGTTTATGTTTCGAAGGGGGGCCGGATCAAACCTCACAAAATTATTGTGTAGGTCCAAGTAGTCCTTCGAGATCGTGTTTATTTGGCACTCCGGGTCCTTCCTGCGGCACCGTAATTCAGAACCAAAAGCAGCTTGCGCCTTTACTACGATCTAGGCTGTTGTGCTCTCCTGAGATCTTGGAGCGCTGAACGGAGGGAGATTATGCCCAACGATCCATGCCCTGATGCATCACAGGTTTAACATCCTAAACCCTAAACTCTACATCCTAAACCCTAAGCCTAAACCGTTAGCATCTGAGGTTTCGTAGACCCCACGAGATGTACATCAAACTCTGATCGGTCCTACCCGGCATATTGCCTGTTTCCGTATCAAGGTGCCGTTCCTAGACATACCCGCGCGACATGCTGTCGTCCGAACGCACACACACATGTATATGTACATGTTTATGTTTAATGTACATGTTTTTTGCGTATATATGAGTACACCCGCGTGCTTGTACATTGATACATGTACATACGTGTGTATCTACATTTGCATATGTATGTACATAAGATACACAAATGTGTATATGCAAATATATGTATACAGTTATGTATGTAGGTATGTATGTATGTATGTATGTATGTATGTATGTATGTATGTATGTATGTATGTATATATGTATGTACTTATGTATGTATGCATGTATGTATGTGTTTATGTATGTATGTATGCATGCATGCATGCATGCATGCATGCATGCATGTATGCATGCATGTATGTATGTAAATATGCATGCATGCATACGTACAATACGGTTACACGTTTTCCGTTGTTATTACTAGTACGCTGACGATGATGGTGATGATGATGATGACTATGACTAAAAAGCGGCAAGCATACGTGCCGCATGCTAGCCAAGCCAAGGTAAATCTTGAACCCTGAGCCCAGTACCAGGCCTTGACAGATCAAAACCAAGCCTTGACAGATCAAAACAAGGCCTTGACAGATCAAAACCAAGCCTTGACAGATCAAAACCAAGCCTTGACAGATCAAGAAGTTCGAGGATGCAGTTGCAGAGACCATGGCACCGACCTCAGCACGGCAGCAAGCCATGGGGTTCTCTGGACTCTAGCATTGGGGTTTCTTTCACTAGTACGTGATGTCAGTCTATGCACGGGTTCCCGAACATGTGCTGAACATGACCTGCCGCCCAAAAAGATTCAAACTTAAGCATCCGACCCCTCATGCACTGCACCTATCACGCGAGTGCCAAGCACATGTCTGCCTACAGCTACCTACCAACCTACCTCCTTGCCTGCCTGCCCGCCTATCTACTTACTACTGCTGTTCTACGCTTATGTACTTGCTGGCTAGCTACCTTGGACCCTTGACATAGGGTTAGGGCTGAGGGTCCTTGAGCCGAACTCCAAGCAGCAAGCGGTGCCCGAACTCCTCATAAAATGCACCTGTCGCACTCCAGGACCCTGAACCCTAAACCCTAAACCCGAACCCTAAACCCTGAACCCGAACCCGAAACCCTAAACCCTAAACCCTAAACCCTAAACCCTAAACCCTAAACCCGAACCCGAAACCCGAAACCCTAAACCCGAACTACATCCGAGGCCGCACATGCCTAGCAAGCTAGGTCTCGACTGGAGAAATAAGTCCTTGCTGGACCGATTGGGGTTTGCAAACTGTGGACCCATCTAAAGGCGTCTGTCCGCCATACGGAGGTCGGAATAAACAGGAAGAACATCCCCTTATGGTCCTTATATCATTTCACCAAAGCATCCCCCAAAATCCACATTCCAACTAATGCAATCGTATTCTTCACAGGTATCTCGAGCTTTAAAGTAGACGAACTCATGTTGGCTGGACTTCGTTTTCAGCAGATCAATCATCTCGAGCTTTACCTCGTGCGCAGGTGTACCCAGCTTGCTTCAGAGTGTGGTGCGTTGTGCACACGGCAAGAGCTTGCAATTATCATCTTTATGCGCTTTCCTCTCGAGCTTCTTGTGTTCTCCATCGTTTACATCTGTGCTCAAATCCTAACCTTGCAATCTACTTTTGGTCGATGCCTTTACCCATCGGCCCCGTTTGGGATTACCTTATAGGATTCTAAATATGAACCCCAAAAAGGAACTACTATGGGGCCTATGGGTAGAACTCTAAAGTTCCTAAAAGCCCAAACCTTAGACCAGCAGTACCCATAGGCCCCATAGTAGTTCCTTTTTGGGGGGTTCATATTTAGAATCCTATAAGGTAATCCCAAAAACAAACACCCTAAACCCTAAACCCTAAACCCTAAACCCTAAACTACTAAGGGGCTTATGGGTAAGCCCTAAACACTCATCCCGAGACTCCGCGCCCCAGAACCGTCAACGGCAAACCCTGGGCCTCAATAATACAGGGGCCTGACGAACTACCTATACCGGTTTAGGGTTTAGGGTTTAGGGTTTAGGGGTGGTTCCTTATTATAACTATACTATAAAGGACCCCGAAACCCTGTTAATACTTCATTAAGGCCCCTAGACTGCGTCAGCCCCAACATTGCCCAGAAGCCTCCCGAAAGCCTATAAACTCTAAACCCTTCAGCCCGAAAGCCACCCCAAACCATTCAGCCCTAAATCCTAACCGTAGAGCTCCCGAAACCGAGGCGGATGGGAAAGAAAGATATATAGATGCATAGATAGAGAGGTAGATGTGTATGTGTATATAAATATATATATATATATACATATACATATGTGTGTATGTATGTTTAGGGGGTTTACAAACCCTAAACCCTACGTGGCTTTGGCTTTCACATCTTCCCGTGAAGCTCACTCCTAGACAATAAGCCCTAAACCCTCAACCCCTAAACCCTTAACCCTCAACCCCTAGACCCTAAACCCCAAACCCTCAACCCTAAACTCTAAACCCGCGACCCTGAACCCTAAACCCTAAACCCTCGACCCTAAACCCTAAACCCTAATCCCAAAACCCTAAGCCCTAAATACCGAGGCGGATGCGCACCAGGATCTTCGGATGGCGGCCTTAGACCTGAGGCACCATCTGGGATTTGGGGTTTAGGGTTTAGGGTTTAGGATTTAGGGTTTAGGGTTTAGGGTTTAGGACTTGGGGGTTCAGGGTTTAGGGTTTAGGGTTTAGGGTTTAGGGTTCAGGGTTTGGGGTTTAGGGTTCAGGGTTTAGGGTTCAGGGTTTAGGGTTTAGGGTTTAGGGCAGCGGAATCGGAGAATTACGGGCTTGGGTGGGGGGGGGGGGTGTTTACGGTTTGGGGTGTGGGGTTCAGGGGTTGAGGTTTTGGGTTTAAGGTTTCGAGGTTTTAGCTTTCGGGGGATTTTTAAGGTTGTGTTTGTATTTTTTGCAAGGGTTGTGGCAGTTTGGGTTCTGAGGAACTCGACAGCTTGTTTTTCAGTGACGTAATCTTCAAATTTGCATGGTTGTACAAGTATACTGTATAGGGACTGCTATGTGGGTTCTCCAACAAGACCTCGAGTTTGTTTTTGTTGCCCACTACGTTTTTGGGCATAGGAGGTCGATCATGGTTGAGGCGCTCACGCAATACCATGTTGGTGTGATGTGCTGTGCCAGCAGTACATGGCATCATCAGTGCCCACTCCTGCTCTGTTCATGTGTTCAGGACTTCTTCATGCCATCTTCGCCCTGAAGGATGCATGTACCCATGTAGGAGGTACTTTCAGTGTCCCTGAATTGCTTATATTATGTTAGGATGAGGCAGGACTGAAGGCCTAACGACCATACTGTTGATGATAAAAACCCTGCATTACCTTAAGGGCCCTAAACTATGGGAATTATGGTCTAAGTATAGACAGAAAAGGTACACTAAACCCAAAACCGTAAACCCTAACATGACCTGGAGATCTGGCCGTACTTTACTCCGGAATTCCCTTGCAGGTCGCTCCAGAGCCGCCACAGCAGGGTTTAGGGTTAAGTCTTCATTGCTGCGTGGCATTTGCCATGAGGCTTCCTGCTTTAGGATTTCGGGGTGTAGGGTTTAGGGCGGTAGCACCTCACATTCCCTAAGCTCACATCATGCACCGACGTTATAACAGCGCCACTACATCTCGCATCCGCGTCTTATTTCTGAAGCCCGAAGCCGAGACCTGAAGCCCTAAACCCTAGCCATAGGCCCCAAAGCAGTTCCTTTTTTTGGATTACCTTATGGGATTCTCAATAAGAACCCCAAGAATGAACTGCTATGGGGCCTATGGGTAACCCCTAAACCGCTCAACCCACAAGCCTAGGATAGGAGCCTCGTAAAGACCAACGCATTTGTGGTACTGGTGCCCTCATGCTGTCGACAGGAGAATATAGGGGCTTTAATAATTACCAAAACTATTTTGTTGGCTCCTTATTATAAACCCTACACCCTAAACCCTAAACCCTTAGTAAAATGCGCCCCCCGCAAAGCCCTATTCTAATTATTCAGGCCCTTATAATTAGCCTAAACACCCCTGAATCGGAGCCTGGGCTCTCCTTACACTTATAGGGTTTAGGGGTTTAGGGTTTAGGGGTTTAGGGTTTAGGGTTTAGGGGTTTTGGGTTTGGGGTTTAGGTATATATGTGTCTCTTGAGGCAAACTTACATACTATGTTTTTTGTTGCCATTGTTTCGCCTGTGCGCAAGAGCCGTAAGCCCAGGTACTGTGTTGAAGCATCTTGCTACCGGTAGGACTTAGACTTAGACCCCACTCCCCACAAAAACAACCTACCTAAACCCTAAAACCTATAACACTCGCATCACTAGCAGGGCGGTGCCGCAAGCCATTGTCGATGAGTTCGCAGCGGCCAGGAGCCCTAGCTTGGTTTTTCATTGGCCCGAATCGCAGATAGGGTTTAGGTTTATTTTTTTATGTTGTTAAACCCCTTTAATTACCTAAACCCCTAAACCCCTAAACCCTAAACCTTTTAAGGGTTTTAGGAGTACGGGTCTTGGGGTTTCCGGCTCAAGGCTTACAGGGAGAATGTCTGAAAGGGAACGGCTTTCGGTTTATTTGAGGCTCCAGACTCTCCCCCAGAGGCTCCATAGTAGTTCCTTTTTTATGGGATTACCTAATATATCATAGGGTCCAAATATTACATAGTGGTTTAGTAGTTCCTTTTTTTGGGATTACCTAATATATTATAGGGTCCTAAAAATTACATAGTGGTTTAGTAGTTCCTTTTTTTGGGATTACCTAATATATCATAGGGTCCTAAATATTACATAGTAGTTTGGTAGTTCCTTTTTTTGGGACTACCTATATTATAGGGTCCCAAATATTACATAGTGGTTTAGTAGTTCTTTTTTTTGGGATTACCTAATATATCATAGGGTCCAAATATTACATAGTGGTTTAGTAGTTCCTTTTTTATGGGATTACCTAATATATCATAGGGTCCAAATATTACATAGTGGTTTAGTAGTTCCTTTTTTTTGGGATTACCTAATATATTATAGGGTCCTAAAAATTACATAGTGGTTTAGTAGTTCCTTTTTTTGGGATTACCTAATATATCATAGGGTCCTAAATATTACATAGTAGTTTGGTAGTTCCTTTTTTTGGGATTACCTATATTATAGGGTCCCAAATATTACATAGTGGTTTAGTAGTTCCTTTTTGGGGATTACCTATCTTATAGGGTCCCAAATATTACATAGTGGTTTAGTAGTTCCTTTTTTATGGGATTACCTAATATATCATAGGGTCCAAATATTACATAGTGGTTTAGTAGTTCCTTTTTTGGGGATTACCTAATATATCATAGGGTCCTAAATATTACATAGTAGTTTGGTAGTTCCTTTTTTTGGGATTACCTATATTATCGGGTCCCAAATATTACACAGTGGTTTAGTAGTTCCTTTTTTGGGGATTACCTAATATATCATAGGGTCCTAAATATTACATAGTAGTTTGGTAGTTCCTAGTAGTTCCTCTTTGGGATTACCTATATTATAGGGTCCCAAATATTACATAGTGGTTTAGT
>CAJNDV010023681.1:31910-46926 GCA_905221635.1 Symbiodinium sp. CCMP2456
TGTATAATGCTTCTTACACGCAGGAACGGTTCAATCTATCTATCTATCTATCTATCTATCTATCTATCTATCTGTGTATCTATCTGTTTATTTATGTACCCATACATACGCATAGTATGCGTATGTATACACACTTATATCTGGACATACATCCTGCAGAAGATACCGTTATAGAAACCCCTAAACCCTAATCCGTAAACCCTAAGCCCTCAAAGCCCCTAAACCCTAAACCCTAAACCCTACACCCTAAGCCCTTCAAAGCACCGCGGCGGAGGGCCAGGTCTTGGCTCAGTGGCGGCGCCTTTGCGTCGAACATCAGCTCCTCGAGCAGCCTCCTGAGCTTTTTTTTCCGAGGTGTGGCTTCTGTTGTGACGGGGTTCAGGGTTTAGGGTTCATCGTTTTCGGTTTGTTTTTAGGGGTTTTTGGTGGGGTTTAAAGGAGTTTTTCGATTCGGGTTCAGTGTAGGATTGCGTCAGTTGAATAATATTGGCCAGAGGTTCCTGAAACAGGTCCTACAAAGCTTACTTATTTTTTGTTGGTAGGGGTTCTCTGTGGGGGTTCAGTAATGTTTCATTTAGGGTGTTTGCAGCTGTTTCCGGAGAATTGTGCTTTCACGGTACGAACGAAGCTCTAGCCTTCAGGGTTTGTAAAGGGCCTTACTAGCGGGGTTGCAAAAGGGTTCCGCAAAGGGTTCTCGAAGGTTTTGGCTATTGCGGATGTTTCATGTGTTTGCGGTTTCTGAATGTTTCTGGCAGGAGTGGCACTGTGGTTCGCGGTGGAATTGGGTAGTAACAGTTGTCGGGTTCGGAGACGCGGCTTTAACCCAGCAGCCAGTTCGATGGTAGTACAGGGTTTGAGGAGTCAATGATCGGCTGGGGCCCCAAAACTGAACCCATACCCTAAACCCTAAACCCTAAACCCCTAAACCCTAACCGGGGCAGGGTTTTGGGTTTAGGTATCCGGACCATAGGGGTTTAGGGTCGAGGCTTCAGGGTTTACAGAGGTAGGGTTTAGGGCCCTTCGGAGCCCAATAGGTAAACTTTAAACTTTGTTGGTATATTAAACCCCTACTAAAAGAAAAGTTTAAACTTTTTTGGGCCAGGGTATTGGGCTTAAGGGGGTCTGTAATGATCCCTAGAACATCCTACATCCATGTCAAGCCAAACCCTGAGCGCTGAACCTCAAGCCTGAATCCTCAACCCGAGGACCGAGCCCTACTATAGAGGCCTTAATCATTGCCTATATACTATTTTTTGGGGGGTTCCTTATCATAAGTATAGTATGATGGGCCCCAAAACTCTATTCTAATTATTAAGGCCCCTACATTAAACCTTAAACCCGTCAGCTGAGGGAGCACGGCACTGGCTACGACATGCCAGAGGCGAAGCTCATGCAGCTGGCGCTGCCCGAACAGGCCTCCAGAAGGGCGTGAGCCTTTAGAGTTTGTTTAGTCACGTCGATGCTCTTGGCACTAGTATGATTACCCATACTAGCATAGGGTTCCTTATTGTTTTCATAGTATTATATACCCGAAAGCCCTGTTCTAATTATTGCTACCCCCATATTAGGGTTTAGAGTTTCGGGTTGTCAGGTTTGTCATTGTGGTGTCGGGAAGTCCTGCGTCACCACTGGCACAGGCAGGTAAATATCCCTGTGCTGATGGTTTTCATTGAAGACTCAGTAGATTCTAGTCATGACTGCAGTTTTGGTCGGCAATGGTGTTGTGTCTCGTTGTTTGCTTCCACTTGCCATGGCAGATTGGCGCTGCGCAGTCTTGCCCATGTCTTTAATTCATGTGCTTTTACAGGCAATGGTGAGACTGCAGCTGGTTTCGCTACAGTTAGGTTCGTCTTCCCCACTCATAGCCGACACTTGCCTTTCTCAACCCAAGCCGAACGGAACCAAGCCGACCTGAGTTTCGCCTTACAAGGGTTTAGTGCAGGTTCAGCATGAAGGGGCACGTTTGCGGGTCAGAGTAGACGAGGCCTATTGGGGGGAGTAGGTCTCATGGAGGGCTTGGGCTCATGAATCTCCGTTTACTAAGGCCTGATGTCCAGAACGATGGGTTTTCTGGTGCTGCGGTTCGCGTTGATCATAAAGACCGAAGCATGTCGAACAGACCGGCCGTAGCAACAGTTTTCTGATCCCACCCTGAGCTCTGAACCCTATAAGATCCCGGAACATCCTTAACCCTGAACCCTAGAAGCCCGAACCGTTTGCCCGAAATCCACAAACCCACAAATCCTAAACCCTGAACCTCTATGGGTAGTTCTCTAAATCAGGGTCCCTTTTTTAGGTCCCCAACATAGTACGGCACCCTTGTAAACAGCACCCCAAAAGGGACCCTAATTTAGAGAACTACCCATGCAAGTCCAGAACCTTGAAATTGCCGTAGACGCCTTGAACAACTGGCCAGGAAAGCTACGGCATGCGAGTGGAGCTCAGCTTCATCCACACTTTTGTAATTACCTACATCAGGGTTTAGGGTCTAGGGTTTAGGGTTGAGGGTTCGCTTTTGGGCCCCTGTTTATTAGGGTGCCGTACTATATTGGGGACCTCAACAGGGACCCGAATGAAGAGAACCACCCGTTTACATACGAACCGTAAACCCTAAACTTAAACCCTACAACAAAACAGGTTCTGGCCCTGTAGGTATGAGGTATAGCCCACAAAGCAGTAGTTTTTGGGGATCCGTAGGTAAGCCCTTAAACCCGAAGCAAGTTCCCCCACAACTGCCTAAGCCGTTCGTAGGGCATTGCAGGGCAGAGATCAGGGGCTTTAGGGTTGTGGGCTTTGGGTTTAGAGTGTTGGGGGTTGTGGGTTTTGGGTTTCTCACTCCATCTCCTTCCTAGTCGCAGTCAGGTCCCAGTCAGTTCTTCGGTTTTAGCTTTCGGATTTGGAACCCCTAAACCCTAAACCCTAAACCCTAAACCCTAAACCCTAAACCCTAAACCCTAAACCCTAAACCCTAAACCCTCAACCCTACACACCCTGAGCCCGTCAGTCTCCAAACCCGAACACCTAGACCCAAGACCATGTCTGCAAGCCCTTGATCACAGTCTTATCAGGGTTTTGTAACAAGGGCTGCGTTTCAGAGACGAAAATGGTGTATAGGGTGTTCTGAGACCTTAGATTCCTTGGATGGGTTCGATACGGTTTTCAGTTTGCTTACATAGGTGTTATCGTGTCGTATCTTTAGGGGTTTACAGATAAGGCTTTACTGCCGAACACGGATTCGTTAACCCCCTCCTTCCGAAGCATCGTGATGGGGATGCAAGTACAAAAGGCCCTTCAGCAAAGGGGATCTTATCGATCACACTACCCTGGGCGAGAAGCCTAGAAAACATGAGGGCAACTTGGATTGTGCGGTTGGAGCACTGGGCTGATTTTGAAGCCTGAGGAATTCGTAGTACTTTTCCTTGGCGGCCCCTTACGAATCATAGTTATAGTCATAACCCTAAACCCTAAACCCTAAGTCTTATATTATATGCACCAAGGGCGTACTCTGGTCATCAAGGCCCTTAAGAGGAGGCCGGGTTTATCCGGGCGGAGGTGTCCCACGACTGAGGGTTCCAGGAGTCATCATGCAGTTATCATCCCAAGGGTTTGGTTTTTAGGGTTTAGGGTTTTAGGGTCTCTAGGACTTTAAGGCTTTAGGGTTTAGGGTTTGTAGGGCTTTAAGGTTGTGGGTTTAGGGCCAACCCTACACCCCTACAGCCCCCAAAACCGTGAAAGCCTGAAGCCGTAGACCGAAACCCTTCAAGCCTCAAGCCTTCAACCTCAACCCTAAACCCTAAACCTCACGCTCCTCTTGTTGAGGCCGACCTTTGCAGATTAAGCAGAGCTTCTCAAAAGTCCGTGATGCTGCCCTAAACTCGAAGCCCTAAACCCCTAAACCCCTAAACCCTAAAGCCCTAAACCACTAAAGTCCTAAACGCCTAAACCCCTCTCAGGTCCACTGCCGCCTTCGCTGATGTTGGCCGAGAGCTCCGGCCCTCCCCCCTTGCTCTTGGACCCCTTCGGGGCTGCCAGGCCTGAAAGCGCCCTTCGCTGCTTTCGCAGTTTCGGGCTTAGGGTTTAGGGTTTAGGGTTTGGGGTTCCTTAGTCTAATTATAGTATAATGGGCCGCAAAACCCTATTCTAAGTATTAAAGCCCCTATAATAGGTAAGAGTTTGGGGTCTGCGGGACTGGGGGTCTTTAGGGGTGAGGGGCTTTGGGCTTAGGGGTTTGGGCGAGGGGTTCAGGGTTTAGGTCTGCTCCTGAGAAAACTCCGGAAGTGAGGGTTTTGTTGGTTTCAGGCTGGGGTCTGTAGTTTCAAGCGAAGTAAAGGATGCAGGAGGCTCCGTCCTCCATTAAGGAATCTATAGCACCGCGAATCATCATGCCGTAATGGGCGTCTCTGTGATTGCAAACCACAGACCTGCGACTTGCAAGCCTCTTAAGATGGGCGTGTAAGCTTCTTGTTTTGTTGTGTCAAGTGTGGTGCGCTCCTCATACTCAGAAACTTACGCATCTTTCTAATGAGGAATCAGAGCAGGGTTCCTTACCTGCAGCTCCGATGTGAAGCGAAATCTCATCTCGCGGGTCTCTGCTTCAACCGCGAGAGGTTTCCCTAGTCGTCAGGTGCTCGACAAACCGTAAACCCTAAACCCGAAGGCCCTATAAGGTAGGAGCCTACAGAATTACCAATATTTGTCCGCAGGGTCCCTTATCATAAGTACTAGTACAGTATACCCCAAAATCCCATTCTAATGATGAAGGCCCCTAGATTCGACCCTAACCCTCAACCCGAACACCTGTAAGCCCGCGAACCCGATCCTGCTCTAACCCTCGCAAGCTTGCTGCTTAAGGAAGCATGCGCAAGGAAGTTTTAAGAGGAAGCCTATGGAATCCCTGAAAAGGTGGGGTTCAGGTAAACCCAATGCCCAACCACCAGCTGCATACCAACATATGGGTAGTTTTCTAAATTAGGGTCCCTTTTAGGGTCCTGTTTAAAAGGGTGCCGTATTATATTGGGGATCTAAAAAGGGACCCTAGTTTAGAGAACTGCCCATATCTAAACTTTGCCGCTAAGCAGGGCGACGCTGTCGAGGCGGCTGTACGCCGAGGACGTCTGGATGCAGAGTTGGGGGCTGATTTAGGGTTTAGGGTTTAGGGGTTTACGGTTTAGGATCTAGGGTGTGGGGTTTAGGGTTTAGGGCTTTTCGTGGCTGGTAGGGTTCAGGACGCAGCGATGCAGGATATCAAGGTTCCTATGCACATGCATTACGGCCCATATCTCAAAAGGAGCTCCATTAGAATGAGGGTACAGACAAACCCTAAACCCTAGACCCTACATCCTAAATCATAAAGCCGAAACCTTAAATCCCAAACCCTAAGCCCGTTTTATATCAGGACAACGTCCTGCCGGAGGAGCTCCAGACGACGCCTCTCTGCAGCGGTTTTGAGGCTTTAGGTTTTAAGACTAAAGGTTTAGGGTTTAGGGGTTTTGTTTTTGTTTGCGTTGTCTGCTGGTTTAGGGTTTGTAGGGTTTCTGGTCGTTTAGGGTTTCGTGTTTAGGGTGTATAGGTGTAGGTATTAAGATTTAGGGTTCAGGTTTCTGGGTTTAGGGGTTTTGGGTAAGGGGTTTCTGGTGGGTTAGGGTTTATCTAGTAGGGTAGACGAATTTGGAGATTTCAGAGGTTTAGGGGTTAAATATGTTTAAAGTTTATGGCGTTGGGGTGTGGGGTTTCTGGTGGTTTAGGGTTTAGAGGTTTTGGTGGTTTAGGTCTTAAGGGTCTGGGTTTAGGGTTTGGTGCTTTAGGGTTTTGGGGTAGTGGGTTTGGAGTTTTTGGTGGCTCCGGATTTTGGGTGTTTGGCTTCAGGGCTAGGGCCTAGGGTCCTCCTGAGTTTAGGGGTTTGGGTTTCAGCATTTTCTGGTGTAGGGTTTCGGGTTCTGGAGTTGGATTCTGTTGGTTTAGCTTTAAGGTTTAGGGTTCCCTGTTGTTTAGGGTCAGCGTTTAGGGGATGAGGGCACCGAGAACCCCCAACCCTACACCTTAAACTCTAACCCTTAAATCCTCAATCCTGCACCCTCAACCCTAAATCCTAAATCCTCAACCCTGAACCCTAAACCCCAAACCCGTAAGCCCTAAACGCCCTAAACCCCAAACCCCTGAACCCTTCAGAAGCCTAAACCCTAAACCAACCCTAAATCCTCACCCCTAAGCCCTACACCCTAAACCCCTAAACCCTAAACCCACCCTAAACCCCAACCCTACAGCCTACACCCTAAACTCAAAACCCAAATCCAACCCTAAACTAAACCCTAAACCCAAAACCCAGAGTCCTCTAGACATAATAAGGAAACCATATTATTTACTATAGATCCCACTATGGCAACATGAATCAAATCCCTGCACAAGAAATCAGTGAAGCCCTAAACCTTTAAACCTGAAGCCCCAAACCCAAAGTCCCCTAAACTCTAAGCCTTTAAAGGGAACCCTTATAGTACCCGTTAAGGGAACCCTAAGCCCTTATAGATCCCTTAAAGGAACCCTTAAAGGAACCCTAAACCCAAAATCCTTGTAAACCCTGAACCCTAACCCCTACGTCCCCTACACCCTAAACGTTTAAAGGAACCCTTATAGTACCCTTTAAGTACCCTCCCTTTTCAGGAAACCAACCCTAAGCCCTTCGAGCATCCTTTAAGGGAACCCTAAGCCCAAAACCCCACCCTGAAACCCTTATAGATTACCCTGAAAGCTTTAGAGGAACCCTTACAGTAGCCTTTAGGGAACCCTAAGCCCGAAGCCCCAAAGTCTCCTAAACCTGAAACCCTTCTAGATTCCTTTTAGATCCCTGAAAGTAATTATAGTACCCTCCCTTTAAGGGAACCCTAAACCCTAGACCCTAAACCCTAAACCCTTACAGTAGCCTTTAAGGGAACCCTAAGCCCAAAACCCTAAACCCTAAACCCTAAACCCTAAACCCTAAACCCTAAACCCCAAACCCTAAACCCTAAACCCTAAACCCAACCCTAAGCCCAAAGTCGCCAAAGTCGCCAAAGGTCGGTCCTCGGCGGCTCCTTCGCCGCGGCCAAAGCCGAGGCCCGGGTTTCGCCCAGCGTTGCTTTTGATTTAAGGGTTTGAGGGTTTAGGGTTTAGGGCTTTTAGGGTTTAGGGTTTAGGGTTTAAGGTTTTTTGGGTTTAGGGTTTAGGTTCTAGGGCTCTTGTTGTTAAGGGGTTAGGATTTAGGGTTTAGGGTTCTTGATTTAAGGGTTTAGGGCACGCCACTTTGGTGTCCTTGAGGTTTTGAGTTTTAGGTTTTTAGGGATTTAGGGTTTGGGTTTGGGGTTTAGGGGTGTGGGTTTAGGGTTTAGGGTTTGGGGTTTAGGGTTTGGGGTTTGGGGTTTGGGGTTTAGGGTTTAGGGTTTGGGGTTTAGGGATTTAGGGTTTAGGGTTTGTCGGGATTAGGGATTTAGGGCTTTAGGTATCTGGGGTTTAGTGCCCTTAAGGTTTAGGGATTGGGGTTAAAAGGCTTATGAACTAATTTCCTTTGATTCTTATTCAACTCCATGGGTGTAATTCAACTGTTAATCACGCAAGACTAGGGTCTACGGGTTGTCGAGGGTTCAGGGATTATTTGGGTTTATAGCTTAGGGCGTTCAAGCGTTCCGGGTTGTGGGTAGTTTCGCGTTTGGGTTTTTCCGGTTTAGAGTTGATTTTGTTTTGGTCTTCCCATTCGGCCTGGCGTGGCTTTCGTGTTCCTTTAGTTGTCTTGTTTTTGTTTGGGGCGGTGGTTTAGGGTTTTGCGTTTGGTGTTTGTGTCCTTTGGTTGTTGTTTGGACAATTGTTTTTCTTTGTTCGTGTTTGTAGGGCTTCTGGGGTTGAGGGGCTTTAGAGCCCTTCGTGTTCTAGGCCGCTTTGGTGTAGGGCTTTAGGGGGTTCATCCGCAACCCCAAACCCTAGGCTTTTAGTCCTAATGTAGGGGCCGTAATAATTAGAATAGTGTTTTGGGGGCTCCTTATTGTATTATAGTTTAATATAATATACCCCAAACCCTGTTCTAATCACAAAGGCCCCTATACTAAACTCTAAAAAGAATCACTTGGTGCAACATTTCCTGCAAGCTTCATCGGTTTGGCCTCACATGAAGTATAGGTTCATATTATTACATGCCCGCGCACGGCTGGCTGCAGGCTGTCAGTACGGTGCTAATCGCATGACGGCCATTATTCTAGAAATAATAGCATGGATGAGCGGTGTTTAATGTCCCCAAACCCTAAACCCTAAACCCAGATATTCCTAAACCCTAAACCCTAAACCCAGATATTGATGTGTATTGCGTTTTCAAGTTAAGGTGGATGTGAAATCTGGGACTTTGGGGGGCACCTGAAAACCCCCAGAGGTGCAGAGCCGCTCCTTGGCGATCCTGGGTGTTTTAGGAATTAGGGCCCAGGGTGTAGGGTTTAGGGTTTAGGGTGTAGGGTTTAGGATTTATGGTCCAGGGCTTGGGGTTTGGGGTTTAGGTTGTAGGGGTGTCCCAAAATTCGCATTCTGATCCATTCCCCAGGACTCCTAGTTGCCTACATGCGGGATACTCTCACAAACCACAAGAATTATTCCAAGTATAGACAGCCTGCTCTGTACAATCTAGGTATTTGGGTTTTCTTGCCTGGACTCTGGAATGTACTAGCACATCTTTTCTCATTACATCGATCCTAAACACGGAACCCTCGACCAATCTGGGGTTCAGGCTTCTGGCTTTCATCGAGCTGGGTTAACATAGAAGCGTAAATACTTACCACGATTGTTCCTTAGGGTTCCTCATTATGATTCTACTACAAAGGAGGCCCATAACCCTATTCAAATTGTTAAGGCTCAAAAACCCTAAGCCTGAGACCCTACACCCTAGATTAGACAGGGCTGAAAGGTTTTACCTTCACAAGAAGTGTTTAGGGTTTAGGGTTTATAAGCCCTCGACGCCGTGCGGTTTAGCTGCCTTTGGAGTTTAGGGGCTAGGGTTTAGGGGTTCAGAGTTGAAGGTTTTGTGATTTATAGAGTTTAGGGGCTAGGGTTTGGGGTTTAGGGTTTACTGTCGGAACTATGCAGCTCAGCGCCGCACCTAGCGTGCGAGGTTGAAAAGGTTTGCATTACCAACCTAAACCCTGAAGCCTGAAGCCTGAACCCTAAACCCTAAACCCTAATCTATCAAGTCTTAAGGCGGTTTGAGGGTTTTCGTTCTTCGGCGCTTGGATCCATCCCTAAACTGCCCTACCCATAGGCCCCACAGTAGTTCCTTTTTGGGATTACCTTATAGGATTCTAAATATGAACCCCAAAAAGGAACTACTATAGGGCCTATATGGGTAAACCCTATGACCTAAACCCAAGGCATAGAGGCTGCGATGTATGAACCCACTGACCCTTTCTGGACCCCAAATAACCGACCTTGCGTAAGGACTCATATAAGGAGATTAGAACAAAGAACCCCAAAAACTTTTAGGTTATTTAGGGTACGAGAAAACCTTAATCTCCCTAAGGCCTAAATCGCCCTAAACCCTAAACCCTAACGGCCCTAAACCCCAAACTCTCCAAACCCCAAAGCCTAAACTCCCTAAACCCTGAACCCTAAACTCCCTAAACCCAAACCTCCCTGAACCCTAAAGTAAACCCTAAACCCTAAACCCTAAACCCTAAACCCTAAACCCTAAACCCTAAACCCTAAACCCTAAACCCAAGCCCTCCGCAAGCTCTGGACCGTTGTTGTCTCATCCCTGAGAGCAGCTTCAGGTGACGCGGGAGGCGCCGGAATCTCAGACCATCTCCAACCTTTGGGTTATTTAACAGATCATGGGACTTAGTATGTTAGGGTTTAGGGTTTAGGGTTTAGGGTTTAGGGTTTAGGGGTTTAGGGGTTTAGGGTTTAGGGTTTAGAGTTTAGGGTTTAGGGTTTAGGGCTTAGGGCATAGGTTATAGGGCTGACTTGGAGGATCATGGGACTTAGTAAGTAAGGTTATAAGTCCCCGAGTGGGGGTTATAAGTATAGTTACCTTAGTTGAGTGTTTGGGGTTCCCGAACCCCTAAACCATAGGGTTTAGGGAGTTTAGGGTATAGGGGGTTTAGGGTTTGGGCTTTAGAGAGTTTAGGGTACAGGGTTTAGAGAGGTTTAGGGTTTAGGGCATAGGGTATAGGGCTTAGGATACAGGGTTTACGGTGTTTGGGGTTTCGGGTTTAGGGATCAGGGTTCAGGGATTAGGGTTTAGGTTTTAGGGTATAGGGTTTAGGGTCTTAAACCTGATAGCATTATGGATGCCTAAAGATCAGTATTATTCCTCTCGGATCCTTCTTTTAGATCTAGCCAAGTATAGCCACTCGAAGCCCTAAACCCCTAAACCCCAAACCCAGTGAAGCCCCTACACCCTAAACCCTAAACCCTAAACTCTAAACCCTAAACCCTAAACCCTAAACCCTAAACTCTAAAACCAAAACCCTGCTCCCATTCTCAAGGCCCCTCTTTTAGATCAGGGCCCGATGAAACCTCAGCTGTTCCCAAGCCGAAGATCTACGTCTAAGTCTTTCGGAATAGGGCTTCAGGGTTCAGAGTTTAGGGTTTAGGGTTTAGGGTTCAGGGTTCAGAGTTTAGGGGTTTAGGGTTGAGGGCTTAGTCTTTCGGAGACTAGAGCGTAGTAGGGTCTAGGGTACGACAGAAGCCTACGTAATTACCAATATGATTCCTTAGGTTCCGTATTATATTGATACTCTCAAGGAGCTCAAGACCCCATTCTACTATTAAGGCCCCTACCGTATGTTTAAGCCAGGCTCCTGTTTGAGCTTGCTCTTGTCAAACCCTCGCCGGAAAACTCGAAGCTGAAAGCTTAGACTTTAGGGTTTAGGGGCTTTGGGGCTTTGGGTTTAGGGTTTACGGGAGAACACGGTTTAGGGTTTAGGGAGCAGCAAGAATCCGAAACCTTGGGATAAGTACGGCTCCCTCGTTTCCAAGATGGAAGGGACAGAGTTGGCAACTCCAACCCCGGGTTTCACTGTCTCTGAAGCGGACAGAACGAGCCGGAAAAGCAGCAACAATAACATGACGAAGAACGGTACTAGCAACAATAATGTATACATTTATACCGGTTGCTGACCGGACAAAAGATCTGGGAGATGCGCAGCTTTCCTACGAAATATTCCCAGCGGGTCGGCTTCCCCCTCTGGGCAGAAATAGTGGCTGGGAGAGGTCACAGTTAAAGGGTGCTTAGGTCTATGGGCTCCCTTTGACTATCTAGCCCATGACTCTGTAGATCTCCAGCACAAGCATTTCGCTAGGCACGGATGCTTTTCCACGGGTTGAAGCAACTGTTCGCATAATTTCCGATCCGTTGCAGTACGACTTGCAAACCTGAGCTTGTAGCTCTACGTTGCTGGGGTTATTGAAGTTTGGGGTTTAGGCTAACTTAACGATTTACAGATGATAAAGCATACCACTTTGATCCTGACCTGTGACTCGTAGACCAGCGCCAGATGAGCATCTCTTAAACAATCTTAAACCAAGATGGATGCTGTGGCTTGTTACAGGCTGCCTGCGGTTTCCTGCAGAGGAGCTTCGACGTATAATGCTGACCCCTGAGTATTTAATAAACCCCGAACCCTAAACCCCAAACCCCGCTACCTTTAAAGCGATGATATCATGGATCTCCATGGCCTGGGGAGTTCGGCGGCTTATTCATCAGGGGTTTAGAGTACTTGCCAATGACCGTCTCGAGGTTCTGAGGGACCAACTTTTCCGTTAGCCCCTACTTCGAGCGGTTTAGGGTTTAGGAAAGGAGAGCCTTAAACCCTAAACCCTTATCGTAAGCGAGCCAATCATCTCCCATTGCTCGTACTCTCACAGAGCCCCAGCGCCACCCTTAAGCGAGAAACACATCGCCTCGCCACTCAACCCCTCGATGATGGTATGTACCCTGAACCCTAAAATGATGAATGAAGGAGTTCTGCTGAACTCATTGGAGTTAACAGGTACATCATATCCTGGAATTCAGGCTTGCTGGGTTCTTCGAGATTTTTATAACTTGAAACACCCTAAAGCCTGAACCAGAAGCCCTACACCTAAACGCTTTAGGCCCCCTGGCCCCAAACCCTAAACCATCAACCCTAAACCCTATAACCCCACACCCTATAGCCCTATAACTTACGCTATAACCCTAAACCCTATAACGCTAAACCCTTAACATTACAACCCTATAACCCGAAACCTTATAACCCTAAACCTTATAACCCTATTACCCTAAACCCTGTAACCCTATCTAAACCCTATCACCCTATTAACCTAATCCCTATAGCCCTATAACCCCATAACGCTAAACCCTATAACCCCAAAACCCCTAAACCGCTAAACCCCTTAATCCTAAACCCTAAACCCCTAAACCCCTAAGCCCCTTAAGCCTAACGTGGGCTCAGGAAAGCGCCGCCCTCGTTGTTCGTGCGTCTCGGAGAGGAGTTCAGCGGGAGCGCCATGGCCGGGAGGTGGCATCTTGAGGATCTCGGAGTTCAGGGGTTTTCTGGTGCAGGGTTCAGGGTTTAGGTTTTAGGTTTTAGGGTTTAGGGTTTAGGGTTCAGGGTTTAGGTTTTAGGGTTTAGGGTTTGGGGTTCAGGGTTTAGGCGTCAGGGATTCATTCCCCGTAAGAGGTACTAGAATGAGTGCTCAAACTCCCGACCCGCAAATGAGGCCTTAATCCCCAACCCAACATGAACCCCTTATGCACGGCCTCTGGACCCTGAACCACAAAGTTACGCGAGGGACGTTTGGGGGGTCCAAAAACCTTCAGCCCTCAATGTGACTCAAGCTTGGACACTAACCCTTCACTAGGGTTTAGGGTTCAGGGGAACAGAGCTTAACAAACAACAGAACCCTATCCCCCTAAGCCCTAAAATTAAACCCTAGTCACTAGTCCCTACAAGGGCTCCCTTGCCCCTAAACCCTAAACCCTAAACCCTAAACCCTATACCCTAAGCTTAAACTTTAAGGTCTCCTTAAAGGGCTCCTTGAAGGGATGATCCTGTTCTTTTGATCTGAGGTGCCTCGCAGATACCGAAGACGCTGCCACCAGGTCTTCACCCTTGGCTTCTCACGCAGAAGGACGGGGGACTGTGCTTGTCTTTGGCTTGGGGCTTAGGCCTTGGGGAGTTTAGGGGGTTTTGGGTTTACGGTTTAGGGTTTAGGGTTTAGGGTCAGTGTCTCTGTCTGTGTGTGTGTGTGTGTGTGTGTGTTGTGTGTGTGTGTGTGTCCGTCTGTCTGTGTGTGTGCGTGGGTGGGTGCGTGCGCGCGTGCTCATTTTTGTCTGTGTGAGACTGTCTTGGGGGCCCTTGGGGGCTTGTTTGAACTGTCTGTTGTTGCGATTGGTAGCCGCTTGGTGTTTTCGTGGAAGTGGGGCGGGGATGGCTTGCGGTGAAGGAGTTCGGGAACTTCCGCTCCAGGTCTTCAGAAAATGCCATAAACTAAGAGGGTGGGGAACCCGAAAGCTTCTAAGATAGGGGCCTTATGAATTAGAATATGGTTTTGGGGCAGATTCTACTGTAATTATCATAAGGAGCCCGCAAAATAGGATAGGTGATTATTAAGGCCCCTATTTTAGTCCTAGAGCTCTAGTGCGAAAGTGCAGAGCTCTAGTGCGAAAGTGCAGGGTTTAGGATGTAGGGCTTGGCGTTCCAGGAAGCCGGATTTAGGACAATCAGCGCAGGGATTCCCTATGCATGAGTCTTAAGGGGTTTAGGGTTTAGGGATTAGGGAGGATTGAGGCTATTGGGTTTCCAACTTTTGGGCTTCTGCTATACAGTAAGCTACCAAGCCCCGAGTGTTCCAGGAGTTTGCCCCTGGGAAGCTCTTCGTGCATCTTGGCTACAGGGGTTTAGGGTTTAGGGTTTAGGGTTTAGGGAGTTACTATAGGGGTAGTTCTCTAAATACGGGTCGCGTTTTGAGGTCCCCAAAATGGTACGGCACCCCTAGAAAACGGACCCTTAAAAACGGACCCTAATTTAGAGAACTACCCAATAGAGAGTTTGAGGCTCGATGGTGCAACCTAAATCTGCAGGGATCTCAAGAATCTTGCAGACGGTGCGGGACGCGTCCACGCATCAGTCTTTAGGAAATGCTCGACTTGACAAGAGATCAAACACCGCAAAACACGAACTACAACATTGTAATGTAAGGGCCTAATACAATAAATTATCAATACTATTTTGGGGCTTCCTCAGTATAATTGTAGCATAATATACCCCTAAACCCTATTCTAATTATTAAGGCCCCTACATCGCCAAAAGCTCCGCACTCGAACAAAAAATAACCCTGAGCACCTAAACCTTTAAAGCCCATGGAACCCCCAAAGCCCCACATCCTAAAGCTTGATCCCTAAAGCAACCTAAGCTTGCCACAACCCTTAACTAGGGTTTAGGACATTGGAGTTTAGAGTTTAGGCGTTTAGGGCAACTTGAACCCCGAAAGCCCTCAACGCCCTAAGCTGAGAGCTCGAGGTTCTCGACTGGCTCTGCTGCACCCGCAGCCTCAGAGACGGCCAAGGTCTCAGATTCTGTGTTGCTATACAGATTATACAGGTTTCATCAACTTCCTGTCAGGGTTGATAAGGGGCTATGTCAGGGCATTCGGCTTGCAGGGCAGGGTTGAACCCCAAACCCTAAACCGCTTTAACGCTTGTAGCTCGCAAGTTGAGCTTCTCCTATCGGACCTGAGCGACTTCTTGCATCCCGGTCTCATGCCTGAATCCTATCCTAAACCCTAAATCCGCAGCATCCCTAAACCCCTACACACTAAACTCTAAACCCTCTTAAACCACCACAAGCCCTGAGCCCTCAAGCTACTATACCATACTAAATACTATACTATACGATGATTTACTATGGTATACAATATATATATATATATATATATATATATATATATGTGTGTATATATATATATATACTATAGTATATGCTATAATATACTATACTATACTGTACTATAATATAATATACTATAATAT